>CAEGAD010045700.1:0-38012 GCA_903067055.1 Poeciliopsis paucimaculata
TATATATATATGTATATACATATGTTTGATTGGTAAGTAAACTCTTTGAATAATATATCAGAATACAAAAGACAATTTAATTGAATAATTATGCTCAAGCAGAGTGTAACTCAATATGCACTAATATATGCTACAACAGTTTGCAGCAAAAATACTCTATTATATTATATTATATTACTCTATTATATCCCTATTATTTTGTATAGGATTTTAGCATCATTGGTAGTTCTTACTTCTTTGTCTAGTATATTGACAACAGAAAAAATCCTTAATTTCACAAATATTTCACACTCAAATTCAAAAGCAACATACCCAGCCACTGTACATTATTATTTAGGAAAACTTAAATGCAAATATTACCTTTTATAATTCTAAAATGCAAAAGAAGAAGCTGAGTTTGTAGCTCAATTATGCATGCATGATTTACATAAGTTTGCTTAGAATTCTGCGGCAAATTCACAAAGCGATGCAAATTACTTCTGTTTTTGCACATTTTACATTTATTATTTATTTATGCTTTATTTCTGTGCCTGACTCACAAATTCATCAGGTCCAGCAGATGCAAGCAGTTTGCACCTGCTTATGCATCACAACACAGTTTTTCTCCCTTCAGTCACAAACACAGCAGGTGCACAAGTGATCAAAGAGATAGAGAAACATATTCCCCACATAGAGCTCCAGGTGCTGACAAGATCTAGACACTCCTTGAAATTTTAAGCGCAACCTCTGACTGTTGTGCAGTCAGAGGACGAACATTCAGAATTGTGGTTCAAAATTAATTTGTGGTGGAGATGTTTTTATTTTAGAGCTTCTGATTGTAATGGATACTTGAATGATTCCGGATACTTGAACGATTCCTTCATTCAATTCATTCCTAGATAAAAACGTACAAGATATACTTCAAGTATCTTGTCACAATAAAAACAATAAAAATGAAAAGTTTGATTACATTAAATATGATAGTAAATTATATTTGCATTGCACCTTTAAATACAGTTCACTCCGACAGTGATGCTTTAAAGATGTACCTAATACATTAGAATTTTTCTCTAGAAAAAGAAAAAAGGTGAACAGTTTTGTCATGTTAACTGCTTGAATGAAAAAGCTCTGGTCTTTAAGAGTGGAAGACTGTTTATTGTGGCTGCAAATTACATAAATGGGCAGTCACTTCTAATGCATACATAATTTCTCTTTTAAATGTTGCCAGATTTTTCCAGCCCAAACAGATACTGTTTGCTCAGTGTTGGGATATTGGAATCAAGTCTTCATTTGTATGTTCAGGAGGTGAGAAGTAGCACACAGTCTGGTTTGAACAGATTTAGTTTCTACAAACAAACTTTTGAATTTAATCTGATATGTATTTGTATAAAGTTTATGATGCATACAAAGTTTGGGTTGCTTGAAAACTAGGGTGTGCGTGTAGGTTTGACTGTCTGTAAGATTACTAAATTTCCATTTTTATGTTGATGCACCTTAATTGGTGCCCTTTAAAACACACAAAACAACTATCAAAGTAAAGAGTGTAAGTTTGAGAGGTATGCAAAGCTGCCACAGCATGAAAAAGACAAATGCAAGAAAAGTGCATTACTATGTAGCCGCAGTAATTTAGAGAAGTGGGTTAAGTTACATATCTGGGTTGTGCTGGATCTCTGAAGTGGATCTTCATCTTTTAACAATTAAATAGATTAGCTCCACAGAGAGGGAGATGTCACTCTCATGTCGCTCATTAGAAAACACTCCTATTACACCATTTCATAATTGTTCTTCAGCTAAATTATATAACGATCACACTGACCTTTCAGCAGTCCTGCTTTATGGAACTCCAAGTTGGTGCGTTGAGGAAAGTCAATTTAATGAGTGCAATTTGATGTGAGGCTCAATAACGCTATCGTCTACTCCATTATTAATCGCAATAAAAAACTTAGCTCTGTTAATTATTGTGAATGTGTTACAATGAAAACGCCAGTGTGAGCTGAAAGCCTTGAGCTCATTCGATGAGGTGATGTGTTGTTTGTGTCTGCTGTTGAAGCAGCTTATAGACAAGGCTTTATATGTGGATTCCCATCTCTCAGATAACGTCTATATGGCATGATTATAGCTCATTATAGGAAAATCTGATGTTCTCCATGGGAAAAATGGGTCATTACACCTTTGTTTTCAACAGAGGCTCTGAACACATACCTTTTATTGAAACTTACTGCATCAGAGTAATTAGTTTAATAAGGTGAAATAGTTTTTAAAATAATAATTCCCCTTTCAAGCATGACAAAGAATCTACATTTTAATCCCTCATCAAATGTTTTCTATTTGATGAATTTTTATGTAATGGAATAAACATAACAAGCCAGCAAACTTGTGTTGATCACCTGCAGTGACACTCATTGATTATTCACTAACGCCGAGACTAATTCTGCTTGAAAACAAAATGCAAAGGCAACGCAACATGGTGCCGCTGGTTCTAAAACTGTGCCATGCATCTGTGTATCATACATTTCTGTCGGCCGCATGCTGTGAAGGGAGAGGCAGAAGATGAAAAAGAGAATGGGAGATGGGGGGACAGTGGGATGAAAATGGAATTGAGTGAGACTGATTGTCGCCTGCAGAGGAAAACCATTAGGTTCCCCAAATATCATTATCAGATTTTCAATAAGGTTTTAGCCATCAGGTAGTGTGTACAGACAGTGTTGCTGCCTTCTGCTTCCCATTCTTGCTGCACCAGGTGCAACGTGTTTTTTGCAATTCAATCTGGCTACAAGGCCATGAGGAAGCCTTTACTTATTGCTTGGATCCCAGAACAAATCATAAGCCCAGCAAATATTGGGGTCTGGGCTGCCTTGGGGCGGTGGGGCTGCTGGAGGCTCAGGGACTTGTATGTGTGCTGTTGTCTGAATGATTACACAATGATTGCGACCCACTGCTCTCTGTTGTTCTGTGTGTACGCTGTGGTATAAATGCACTTGGGGGATTTACAGTGTTCTTCATTATCAAAATTTAAATAGCTTTGCTGATAAAGTCTTTCCAAAATGAAGCCATATTTCAATAGATAATCCCCCCTTGCAAAGCCCTGGCTCTCATCACAGACCATGGCTAATGAGAGATAAGAAACTGCAGATAAAAAGAGTTTGGGCTTTTATGCTCTTCTTTTACTTTATTGCATGTTTGGCACTGCAGCAGCAGAAAGGTTATAAAAGATTAAAAGGTCTCCAAAAAGCAAAACACACCAACAGACAGAGTGTTGGTTGGTTTAGATAAAGTATGGGAGAATAGGCACCAAAAGAATTAAATTGGGTACTCATCTGCTAGTGAAGTGTAGCTGAAGTTACCCTCTGCCTATTCCTTTTGATTATTTTCTTATCTCTGTGTTCCTGGCTGATGGTAACAGTGACCTGCAGAACTGCTGCTTAGCCCACATTTCCTATCTGAGTAAAATTCTGCAATTCTTTCTTAATTGAAAGATTTATTCTGAGGCTTAAAGTCTTACAAAAAGCAGAAAAAGACTGACTTCTCCCACATTTTATTATGTACTGTATCAATACAAAATAGATAAGTGAAAACAGATTTGTGTCAGGAGATTATGTTCTGTAAGTCCCTCTATTCCACAGCATAATGTAAAAATTGTTGCAGTGCTAGTTGGGGATTTGGCTCAAACATCTTAAAGTTCATTCTGTATTTTTTTTAAAACACAATCATAGCCGACTTTGGTGGCAAGGGATCCGTTGCAGTATGATGTCATAAGTCCATGGTGTACACTTGTTTTCCCTCTAGTGATCAAAATAACGCTGTTGCTGCTTTAATGGAGAGCTTAAAACTTTTGAAAAATATAAGAAAGTGACAGTAAGCAAATTGTTGCACATGTGGATACAAACTTAAGGTTACACACACTTCATATGTAAGTGAAGTAGATTCTTAATAAGGGGCTTCTACCACAATATCATTGTAAGTAGGAAAACCCTTACAACTAAGTCGAGCCACACTAAGTAGGTACTACCGGAAAAGGGAAAAAAGACACATTTTTATATGCACCGACATTCGTGAAAATATAACTAACAGTGTGGCTGAGGCTTAGAGAGCAAAATCAAAATTCTGCTGGCCATAAGTTATTTGGCACAGACATACATAATTCATAAAATCTGTGACTTGCAAAAATAAAGCCATATTCAACGAATGTGCTTCAAAAAGCATTTTTTTCATTCTCCATCAAACACAGCATCACAGATGCCTCCACACAGACACAAGCAAAGGTGTTTAAGACAAGTTGCATTTAAGACTTGTGTTGCCTTCCATAACCACTGGCTGTCTAGAAGATAAACAGTTGTTTACAGTCATAAGAATGGAGTGATTTGTCTGTTTTACTTGTCACTCGTTTGGACGATCAACAAATATATTGTATGAATAGTCATACAAAATATGTGTATGAATATTAGCAGACACATGTCTGCTTTGAGAAAATGATGAACTAAAGCATAGCTTCCTTTAACTTTTAAAAAAAAAAAAAAAGCCTTAAAAGAAAAAGGCCTCTGAACTTTAAATGACATCGTAAAAATAAGGAAAACAGCTGACAGTATTTTTTCTACCTGTAATCTATAAGAGGGATTTTCAACTCCAGGCCTCGGGGGCTGGTGTCCTGCAACTTTTAGATGTGTCTCTGCTTCAACACACCTGAATCAATTATTTAGGTCATTAGCAGGACTCTGGAGAACTTGACTGCATACTGAGGAGATAATGCAGTCATTTGATTCAGGTGTGTTGGACCAGGGGCACATCTAAATGTTCCAGAACACTGACCCTCGGGGTCTGGAGTTTAAGGCCCCGGTTCTGCAGAGAGCTACAGACTCTAATTTGTATATTACATCATTAAATAGAATGTGTTGTGTGAGGTGTGCTAACTGTGTTGGTTTAACACTGGAGAAGACCTTAATGTTGTGTGCACCATGAATGATGCTTGCCCAACAGAAATTATGCAGTTTTGTTCATTAGCAAACAGCAATTATTCTAGTCCATTTTAAGTATTTGCAATATTTAAACTTCCATATTTCTCTTGTAGTTGCCTTGAAGTTAATTTCATAGGAGTTACAGTCTTAAAGAATATAAGATCTTTTGCATACCAAGTTATAGCATTGTCTTTAAATATGCAGGTAATCTCACTCAGAGTCTCCATCTGAAGACAAAATCTTGTTGTATGTTGTACACTTGAAAGCTGATATTTCCAAGCATGACATTTTAAGACACACTCACACAGAGCCTGTGGCAGGTGCTACACCTGCCCTTTTTTTCTCTTGACAAAAAAAGTGTTACTGCTTGAGAGACAGGACACACCCTGGACATGCTCTCAGTCCATCTCAGGGCAACACAGATATATAACAGAATAAACATCCATGCACGCACATACTTTATATAAGAAGAATTAAAATAGTGCCAGTTAACCTGACAGTTAGGTCTTTGTGCTGTGAGAGAAAGCTGGGGTACCCAGAGAGAACTCAGGCATACACAGAAAGAACATGCAAATTTCATGCAGAATGACCCCTGGACTCAAACCCAGGACCTTCTTGCTGCAGGGCAACAGGACTACCAATTGTGCCACTGTGCTGCCCTGATTTTATACACCGTATGTAAATATCTGGCTTCTTGTAGTTCTAACTACATATTTACAGTGTAAGAATAACCTGGACATTTTAATCACAACAAATAGAGGCAGCTGAAATTAGGGTTTAAATTAGGTCTGTATAATTTTTGCCAAAAGTGAATCATTTGTAGGTTTCTTCTTCGTGCATAAAACATATTTTGCTCAAGTAACTTAAAAATAAATTAATATTTTATATAAAAAAAGTTATGTTAGTCTAAAACAAAAGTTTCACACTGAAATCTTTCTTAAATCATATTAACTTAGGGAAACTTTGAGGCATTTGGACATAGTGCCAGTTTAAACTCTACCGCAAGGAAGCCAT
Source organism: Poeciliopsis paucimaculata (assembly GCA_903067055.1). Taxonomy (NCBI): domain Eukaryota; kingdom Metazoa; phylum Chordata; class Actinopteri; order Cyprinodontiformes; family Poeciliidae; genus Poeciliopsis; species Poeciliopsis paucimaculata. The sequence continues at coordinate 5,946 of CAEGAD010045700.1, forward strand.
CTGATCTGACCCAAATTCACTCAGATCTGACTGTAAACCCTCTGCGGTTGAGAAGAAGGTGTCTCGAGTGACAAGAGGAGCAAGACGTTCTGCAACAGATTGTGTACCCGACGACAAAACACAGAAAAGACAGAAGAAACCGTGAGATTAAACCCACAGAGGAACTGAAGTCTCACAAGATCCTCATCAACCTGTCTCTATAGCATCTGCACAAATAGAAATAAAGAAAGAAGTAAAGTTGGAGCACAACAATATTTAGCTTATCTGTTTTAAAGACGAGATAAGCTAAATATTGTTGCTTTATTACTTTTAAATTACTATTACCATATGATATTCCCTAGTTGGTGTTTTTACCATCTATTTGAGTGAATCATGTGCTAGCACTATCATCAAAACTTACATTTTTGCTGTTCAGCCAAGTGTTACACTGTTGATAAACATCCCAGGGCCGGGTTATGAACACACAAATTGCCCTTGCTGCATCTGGATTGAAATATATCATTTCCAAATGAAATTCTGAAACATATTAAGCATTCACACGACACTGGCCATTTGGATAGCAGTTCTGTTTGTTGCCCAGCTGCTGAGGTTTTTCTTCACCTCGCTTGTGTTTTGTCCAAGTAAACAGTATCTTTGAAGTATTCTCCCAATGTAAATAGTCCTGGCACCTTTAATGACGAAGCAACAGACAAGGCCTGGGAGAAATATTAGCTCAGCAAGGTCACGGCAGACAAGGTCCCATCTGTCTCTTTGCAGCCTCGGTGGATCCCGGGCCCTTACATTACTCCAGGCCCAGGGCAGGGAAAATGGATCATCAATCTGATTTAGAGAGATTTTGGCCAATGCTGTCATTTCTAAGCTGAACTACACAGGTTTCTTCTACCTATTATTCATGATGGCTGGTGATGTTAAAGCATCTCACGTATGGCGTTGCTGGGCCCTGGAGAACTTCACGTTGCATTACATCACACCTGCATGCCTCACAGCAGCATGCAGCAGGAGACAGAGCTCCAGGTTTTGTGCAACTCCACAGGCAGAGCAGTGAAGAGAAAAACAAGAGAAAATAAAAACACACTTTCTTTTTAATCTTCTAGGAACATATGACAATAAAATAAGAGATCATTTCTTGCTGTGATTACCAACTTTTAGGGGCAGCAAAAAGATAAAAAAACAAAAAACGTATTTCAGTGTAAACATCCGTTGAATTTTTAAAAATGTTGACTTGTTGCAACCTATAGCTTAGATAAAAAACAACCTGTTGTCATACTATTTTCTGTTATGTATTAGGAAGTGGCATATTGAAAATGTGTGCGATGCAGGAAATGACATAAAATAACATCTGGTTATATTGCATAAATAACCAGGTGTGTTGAGTACCTGGGTAATAGTTGGCCTCAATACAAATTACATAGGTGAGGGTCTTTGCTACTCCTTTAGAAGTACTCTGTGCCTGTCAACTGATTCTCTTTTAATTTATTGTGGGGTCGCAGATTAAACTGTGGTAAATACAAATGGATGCCCCCATTTTGATATTTTTAATTAAAAACCTTGTGTGATAAAGAAAAATAGCAGAATTGATGCTGGACTATAACATAAAATGCAGATTTAAAATTCAGTTTTTGTGGTAGTAATGTAATAAAAAGTGAAGTATCTGAGTGTTATTAATATTTTTGCATATTTGTACATATTTGTCATAGAATTTGGTGCTCTGCCTCACACAAGTGATAAGCAACAATAAGTTTGCTGAGAACTACATGAACCTCGGCTTATAAAAGCCGACCAAAATCAACCCTTAGGTAGGCATTACCATAAAGAGGCAGGCATAAAGAGGAACACTTGGGTAGTGAAGGAAGGTCACTTGTGCTCTCACCTCACCCTTTACAAAATAGATGTCTGGAAATAAAAAGGAAGAAGAAAAACACCCTCTCCTACTGATTTCTGTCATCTTCTTTTTACGGTGCTGTTCCACTCTCTTCAGTCCCCAGCTGTCGTCTTATCAACCTTGCCCACCTATGAAGCTGGCTGTTAAGCTTTTCCTGCTCAAGGAAAATGTCACGTTTGTCTGCCAGTGTAAATTTGCTTATCGTATGAAGAATGAAGTGCTCAAGATGGAAAGGGTTGCCTCCACAATGCAGGGCCTTAAGGGATGTTTAGAAAACCAGTCTTTTTCTGCTCAGCATTCCTTTAATGTGACACAAATCCCCCTGACCAAGGAATACCACCTCCTTTCTCAGGTTGCCTTCAGTTATGGTACCTGCATTTTTTGACCCTTTAAAATATGCGTAGCACTGTAGCACAACCAAGAATCAGCGGGAGAGCTGTTACCTCCAGCTAAATTTTCGACAACCTTGGTCTTATCCCAGTCAGCAAGCTGGTGGCCAAGCTTACTGTGGTCCCTTTCATTTGAACCTGATTCCTGCAGATTCACATTTTGTTATTCACCTGGAGCTTGCTGTTGGGTTGACTTCCAGACAGAACGGCATTATCCCCGTTATGCTCATCACCCCCCAAAACACTTAGCCAGGCCTGACAGAAGTCTTTCTTCTCTGCATCACATCACACTTTCATTCATAGTCCAAACATCCCTGTAGTGTCCCCCTCCCTCTGCACACAGTGTGTTTTGTTCTCTTCCTGGCAAGGTGAATGGTGCCAAGAGATCGTTTATTAGGACTGGGATGGTTTGGGAAGGACATGAAATGGCCTCAGGTGTGAAACCTTCCCCTCTACGAGGATTAGTTTTATCCTGCATATGCAAATGGCATTGATTAAGCCACAGACAGCACATCCCCTGCTTTAGTGTAGCATTCCTGCAGGTAATGTTCTCTTAAAGTACCGCAATGAAGCCTTGGGAGACAATGCTAATAGCCCAAAGATGAACTGTCGTTGTCATCATCGTCATTTGTAGCTCTTAGACAGAGGGCGCGGTGGCAAATTACAAAGACGTGTCATTGCACAACTGCTGTTTGTTTTTCCTGATCTGCATACTGATTAGCCTGATATTAAACATACTTATCTGTTCCCCACAATGCACTGGAGGCCTCTTGTTGTCCACAACTATACGGCGTTATCGTCTTCCCATGCCGGTGCTTTTTAGCACCCTAATCCCTCAGCATATTGCAGGAGATTATCTTTCTAAATTTAACTAGCCCCCTGAGACTGCTGAGATAGCAGCTGCTTTTTTTGCCACTTGGAAGGTTTTCAACAAACAAACTAGCTCATTGCACATGGGAGAGCATGCACACATGAGCGTTGTAAGACCTGTACCATCTCAGTAATGGCTTTTCCTCTGTTGCTCAATGCATTCAAACAACTGAAAAGTTTCAATCCAGGTTAGAATTGTCTTTGGAGTGTTGTTGCAAAGGCTGTTTTGTAGCATATGTGCCCTGCATGTTGTCGGTGTTCTGCGAAACGAAACTGGAGGAGTTGTAAAAGGCTGCCAATCCTGCTTCAACCCCACTGTGTCTTGCATTTAGTGGGGAGGTAGTCAATCTAAATTACTCAGAGGTAAACTTTAACTGGAATAAAAAATGCCTCCTTTCCTTAGGAAGAAAATATAGATTAATTATGTTTATGCTTTAAGGAAACAAGATTTAATTAAGTCACATCGATTATATTTCTATAACCTAATTTGGCTAATTCTCTACATGGGCAATATTCCAAGAAAGAGACACACATAACTGCACTCCTGGCAGCTGAGTGTAAATCTCCACATGCATTTTCATCAAACAGAACACCAGCAGGATGACTTTGATGGCTTTTGGGGGAAAGAAATATTACCAGTTCATATTATCATGAGTTTCACTTCATAATTCATCATGTGGCAGGCAGGGCATAAATGGTAATACATTTTAGATGATTTCTTTCTCGGAGGCAAGTGGTCAGCAACCTTAATTGAGACTAATTTACTGATTATACAGTTGCTTTTAACCTTCAATTATCTGCTTCTGTCATTCCTTCCAGCTTAATATGGTATATTGCCATCCGGAGTCGTACCCCGTAGACCACTTCATCTTTTCAACATTACAGCCACAAACTTACTGGAATTTAATGTGATAGACTAATATAAAGTAGTATGTAATTGCAAATGGAACTAGAATGATACATATTACAAATAAAACTCCAAAAGTTGTGGTGTGCATTTGTAATTTGCTCCATTTAGCCAGATATCCCAAAATAAGCCAAATTGAAATTGGACAACACCACAGAACACAACATATATTCACTCCAAATTGAGTTGTCATAAATATTTTTGCCCAGCATTGTAATTTAAAACCATATAAAGTACAAATACTTATTTTTAAAATTATTATTATGTTATAAATGGCATCCAAATAATGCATTCTGTAAATTGCCCCTACTCAGCTTAACTTGGAAGAAGCTTTCAGCACAAGTTGATTCCAGTCTTGAGTCTGCATATCTCTGCTGCATCAGAGTGAAAATAAGTGCATAAAATTCATTCATTTTCTCTAATTTCCCAGTGTTATTCAGAACCCTGAGGAAAATTTCCTCAGCATCTCAGACAGAAAACAACCTGGACAGATTTGTCACTGTGCCGTCAATGATTCAAGTAATAAGTTGCTGCAACACCTGAGCTGGAGTCATTAAATCACCTGATTTGCATGTAGTTAGACTCTAGAAGGACAATCTAATAAAACATGCTCAGGACTGACTTGAGCCCAGTACGTTCTGCTTTCACGTCAGACTGGGTCATTACATATTTGTAAAACACTTTGACAATGTTTTACTCAAAGTTTACCAGGAGAAGAACTCACTTTTTTAAATGTAGCTACCAATTCTCATGTAAATTGAAGAATTTATTTTTGTAGTTTGATGTTTTTTATGCAACTTTTATTATTTTCAAAATGAACTGTCATTAATCAACGTTATATCAAAAGAAAAGCACATGACATTACTTGCTTAGTATGTTGTAAACTGATTCAAACAAACCAATGTAAACAATCTATATAACAGTATGCTATTCTTAATGAGTTTAGCCTTCAATAATGTGTGAAGGATTTCAAACAACTTGTAATGTCAGAAAACCTGATAATGAGGCTGAGGCTTTTTTGACCGTCTCCATAGCATCCTTTGGTGCAGGCAAAAATGCAGGTATTCCACTGCAAAATCTGTGTTTAGATACTGTTCTGAATATGTAAAATAAACCAGCCATGATAACTGACGGAGCTGCAGAGATTCAAAGCTCACATGGGTGAATTTGTTGAAAAGACTATTACTGATTGTTCAGCCAGAAATCTGGTCTTCTTGGAAGAAGAAAGCCATAAACAGTATCATTTTCAGTTTTTCCAGAATTTGCTGTGGAGGAAACACAGCGAACTTCTGGAAGTTGGTGCTCTGGTTAGATCTAAGCATAATTAAACTTTTTCACAATGGGGCAATACTTTGTTTGAGTCTGTGCTTGTAATATGACCACATAGAAAAAAAAAATAAAAAATGAAGAGACTGTATAAAAGTTTCAGTTAGAAGAAAAATATCAAATGTAAGATTTGCTATCTAAATGATCAGCCTGTGGAGTTTGAATACTGGTGATATACTGCGTTCCTACAAGCTTCAAAAGTATTTTGTGGTTTTCTTTTTGATTGTGGACTCAAATTGTGGACTGTTGTTGGGCGTCATTGTCATTGGAATAAAAGCTGCAACAACGTTGCTGTGGAAAATAGCATTCATTGAATTGAACAAACCAAAGTTTCACACTAGAAACATCCTAACTACATGAGAAATGTTTCAAAAGTTGACCACATATTGTAGATCAACACTTTCAGGGAATATTTTCCAGCATTAACATAAGCTTCCCCTTAGCAAACCTCTGAACCTTTATTTCTCTATATTTCCATTAGCAGTGCAGTTATTGAATCTCTTTCTTTAAGCTGAATGGCATATTGTCACACTCAATATCATTTTCCGGAGACTTTTGTATTCAACACATTCGCTTGCTGAAACTAACCACCTAAAAGCAAATGAGGACAAAATGTGGTGAATAGTTGTCTTCCTTTCTGAAGTCTGGTCCAACAGAAATGGAAGTGAACTTCTCACAAAAGTCTATGAATGGGCCCTCCTTTGTGAGATTAATGAGGACTTGTATTCCTCTTTACCTGGATCAGTGTCGGTTTGTGCCTTTCTAAAACTGCTATCATTATTCTCTATTTGGAGCTGAGCTATGTTCCACTTCAGTGCACTCTCTGGTAATATAAGCTTTTTCATGGAGTGTATGTATTATGTGTTATCTGATAAAGATTTTACTGTGGCATATAGGGCCACTCTGGCCCAGCCTCCTTTGTGTGCAGTAAAGCTAAAACTCAGACAAGTGAGTCATGTTGGAAGTGACAGCAGATATTTATCACTGCCACTGTTTACGGCACAGCCTGCGTGAGCACTTTTTCTTACTTTTTCTGTCAATCCGGAAGCCTAAGTGGGAGAGTTAAGCACTAATAAGACAGCCTTGGCGTTTTCCTCGCACACTCCGAGCTCCTCCTCTGTCAGATGAAGGCAGAGATGTGAGGTTGTCCTGAAGAGCCTCCGCAGTGATCGCTGGGCGGAAATTAAAGCCAATCGCTTAAATAAGTAAAAACAACCTCCACCCGCCAACTGGCTAGATGTGCAGCAGTGTTGTAGTGTGCCCCGAGCAATATTTTAATGCATGAGAATCAAAAACATTTACAGGTTTTGCATCATGTATGCCCAGCAGAGGGAATTGGGTTGCTGCTTTATACTGGCAAGCACTTATTTTCAAAATTGGGGCTTGCTCTCATATCAGGACGCCTTTTTTTTCCCCTTCCAGAAACATGGTGAATTATTAAATATTAAACAGTCAAAGGAGAGAAAATGTCATTTGTGTCTTGACTCAAATTGAACAAATTTTCAGATGTGAGAAAAGAGAAATGTGTCCTGTTTTGTGGCTTTTCGTTTTTAAAGCTTGATCTTCATTCTCTTCATTTTATTTATTCATACTCCAAGCAACAAAATGTACAAAATTTGACACAACCTGGTGAAGAATGAGACTCAGAAACATCCATTTCTTTTGATTTTTGCAATAAACTAACACAAAGTAAAACATAATTGTGAAGTGAAATCATACTTTTTTGGCAAATAAAAAAAATCCAAGAAGTAAGGCATTCCTTATCAGCTTGTCTCAATGAATACTTTGTAGAATCAAGTGTGCAGATGGTGTGTTTATGGCAATGTACACATTGCCATTTTTTTAATTAATTAATTTTTTTGTTTTTTTTTGTTTTGTTGCCTACTGCAGGATTGCACAGTGGCACAGTTGGTAGCACTCAGTTCAGATCCTGGCTTGTGGTCTTTCTCCACGAAGTTTGAATGTTCTCCCTGTGCATGCATGGGTTCTCTCTGGGTACACCACCTTCCTTCCGCAGTTCAAAAACATGGCTGTTGGGTGTACCCTGTCTCTCATGTGAAGACTGCTGGAGATAGGCACCAGCCCCCCTCATGTCCCTGCAAGGATAAGCGAGCGAGATAAAAGGTGAATGGATAGATGCTTACTTGGCTTGAAGAAATTCTAAAAACAACGTCCATTGCGTCTTCCTCCTCACCACTCTAAACCAAATTTGTAGCTATGCTGTCAGCAGATTCTTCCACTGAGCTGTAGAAGAATCTGCTGTGGAAGAAGCTCCTCTAGAGTTTCTATGGCTTTCTTGGCTGCTTATCTCATTGATTCTCTCCTTGCTTGGCTTATCAGTTAATATGGACATCCATATCCTGATAGATTTGCAGTATTTGTTAGGCGTTGTATATGGGTTTTTTTAGACAAACAAAATGTATTTAACTCTGCAAAACATTAGGAGGACCGATACTTGGAAGATGGTGAAATTGCTTTTCATTTTCAGCCAAGGACATTTATTTCATTGAATTTTCAGCCAGCACATTTCTCTGCTGATGGCTCAGGTCCTCTCTTAGTTGGTGAATTGTTTGCTTTCGGTGCACTTTCAGTTTCAACACTCATGCATGTATCATCAAAGTATACCGGCTGTCAAAATGTTGACGTGCTACTTCTTTCCTCCGTCACGGACGTGTCTCTTAAGATGATCAATTACATCGATGCGACTCAATTATAGCAGCACATTTCCATTTTCCAATGAATGGGACTCTGTATTATTCAGCTGCTAATGTGACTCTGCATGGCCGCTGATGTCTGACAGGATGTTTTCTTTTTCTTTTTATTCTGCTGGACACTTCCTTGCACTTTCAGCTCCAAGGTAAAAAGGGCCAACACTGGTCATTTTATCTGTTCTTCTTGTTTCCTGTTAGTTGCATTAGCATGCCCACAGGGGTTTCTTTTGGCACATTAAAACAGATTTGGGTTAATAATTGATGCTGCAATTTATGGACTCTAGTGCCTGAGGTTCAATTGTAAGCTTCCACTTAAAAGCCAAGCAAGCCTCTCGCTCCTGCTTCTGCCTCGGAGTGCCAAGATTTATAACTTTAGACTCACGGTACGCAATTTATCGAACAGGAGTGTTCAATGAAGAAAAAAAGCTAGAAGTGTAGTTTTTCACGCAACAATCATTCGGATTAGGTACCAGTTTTGGATTTCCCATTCACAACTCAGCTCATGACAATGAATAAGAATCAGCGATGCATACTTAATGAGCTGCTAATTTATTTGTGTTTGTACAAAATGCTCAGCCTTCTTTTGATAAGGAGACATTGCTTTAAATTGATGAATAATGTTAGCAGCCTGTTTGATGTTGTGTGCAAAGATCTATATGATGTTAATCAATAGTATTGCTTTGGGTGATCACAGGCTGTTATGCATGCACAGGCATTAGGCTTAGCTTTAATTAAAATTCAGCAAAGAGGCTGTCAGGAATTACATGACTCATAATGTTTGCCTGTGATAGCCCTTCGCCTGCACCGTATAGAATTGGGAGTTATGTATTTCCTGTGAATGAGTCAACACAATGCCTGAGTGTTCCCTTTAACGTCTCTGTGATTAGTTCTTTCAAATTTGGCTGTAAAGGCCTGCTTAGATAAAAATTCAAGGCAGCTTTGCTATTTTAGCAACAGTGGGAGTTTGTCTTTGACAGAACGTCAGTGTTAGTCTGCTGGATAGATGTTGCATAGATAAAAAGGAGCTATCAGTGTGATGAATATTTTAAATATTCTGATGAAACTTTGAACGCCACTGAATAAGAATCAATCACTCAAGTTTACTTCTATAGCACATTTCAGGGACAAGTCACTTCAAAGTGATTAACATCATAAAAGCGCAAAAACATAATGCAGTCATAGGAAGAGCCAAAGGTTTTATTTACTCTTTTTATTTCTTATACATTTTTAAGATTCTCAAACAAAAAAAAAGGCAAATGAGACTTCTTTGCTCTTAACTCGACCTAAAATAAATAAATAAATAAATAAATATTCCTTTTTACTGTTGCAAAAGAAGACTTTACATTTTTCACACAAAATGCCAAAGAAAAGAAAGGTGTCCCAGAGCATCTGAAATGATATTAAGAAAACATATGGCAATTCAGAGGCTGCAAAACAATCGATAATTATCTTGTTTCAGCAGTTTGCAACATCATGAAAAAGTTTCAAAGCCATTTTTAAATAGAAATTATTCCAGAACATGCCATTCAATAACATAAGTCAGTGCAGTTTGTGTGGACTGTGGGGAGAAAAAAAAACACACACACAATGAAAGAGACATGAAGCCCGTCAGGCTGACCTGAAGCAATGTGAGTGGTAGTTTTCCACCTGTTCCACTTGATGCACTCTGAACCTGACAAGGCTCAGTGGATGTAAACCAGGGAGGACACCTTTGCTGAAAGAAAGGCTTCTACTTTGTTCAAAATATTTTAACACAATACAAGCATCTGTATTTCTGAGGAAATGTTTTACAGAAAATGTTGAGGCTTAATGATTACTCTGCATGTTACGATACCATAAGCTCATTTGAGTTTTTAGTTTTGTGCTCATTTTTTAGCCACTACTTGCGTCCAGTTTATGTGAGCTGTCCTCAGCTACTGTATTTGTTGACAGATTTGTTAAAATTCACAACATATGTTATTTCTACCTACGTTATTTCTACCTACATTAGGCTTGCATTTGGGTCCCCCGCCATAATCAATATAACCTGTTGGAAACTTGATCAGTTTAAGGGGTTTGTTTTTGTGCCTCTGGAACGGAAGAAACTTTTGAAGAAGTAATGAGCTCAAAAGATTGAGGCAATTAATCAAATGTTTAATGCCTTTCTAAATGCAAGATGAGGAGTCGGTTAAAGTTCTTAGATTTATCAACAAAACAATTGCTAAAAATGTATTTAATTGAAAGAAAAAAAATCATTGTTAAATTTATTGACATTATATAGCTTGTCTACAAACAACTTATTCCCATTGCAAGTTGATGTACCGTATGATAAAGAGAAACAGATGAAATAAAGCAAAGCTCAAATGACTGAAAGTTTCACAGCTAAGATTAAAAAAAAAAAAAAAAAAAATTAAATAAATAATCAAACAGATATGTACATACTCATAAGTTAAAAGCTGGTTAACACGTATGTCTTGATTAAAAATGTTAAATGTCTGGAGTCACTTCTGATTAAAAGGGACAGTGATAATCATCTCTAGATCTTTATTTCAAGGGAGAGACTTTCAGTAGCAGCTGAGATGCTGAGATGTCTAATTAGGCCGTAATGTTTCAATAAATCAGTTGGATATATTGAATTTCCTTTAATGTTTTTTTAACTTCAGTTGAGTCCTGAACAACAGATAGCCAGTGTAGAAAGGCCAGTGTTGGAGAGGTAGTCTCCTACCAGGTGAGCTGCTGCATTTTGCATCATTTGAAGGAATGACTGACAGTGCAAAGCATTGCAATAATCGAAATGACATTTTGACAGTTTTGAAGAAAAGGATTTGCCTTTGATAAAATTGACAGATGACTGACAAACAGCTGAGTTGGTTTTTCATCCACCATAAAGAATTATCAAGTAGAAAGTTAAAATATGCAGCAAAAGGTCACTATGTGACTGGAGGCCCAAAAACACTAACATCTCTTTCTAGAATATTGTTCGAGAAAGAGATGTTTTTTTAGATGTTAATCTAAAAACATCTCTGTTTTTAGATGTTAATCTCATCTCTTGAGACTTGGAAAGTTCAGTGCCATCCCTGATTTAGGGCACTTTCACACCTCAGATTTTTAGTTTACTTTAAATTCAATTCAAATCCTTAAAAAAGTAACAACAACAAAAAAACATTGTTGCAACTCATATTATCCAAGCTACTTCAAAACTGCTGAAATTATGATTTCTTTAATACTTAATACATAATGGCTAACAATCCAATTTAGAATTACCTTTCATTAATAGTAACTGGAAAATAGATTGTCTGGATTACGATTTTTCAATACTTATTATTCTGCCACTGTAATATGTTTCTTTTTAGTTTTGTCTGTTAATTGTGTTATTTTTTTTTTCATGCATAGCACTTTTAATTGCCTTGTTGTTGAATGTTCTATACAAAGAAACTTGACTTGAAGACTCTGTTGTGTAATACTGATGTAGAGGATGCTCATGGTTGTTCATTTCATAATGTTCTTCATTTAATGAAGAATCATCTACAGGGGTTCCAGAGTAGCAGCTAACTTCTATTGAAAGTTTGCAGAGCTAATAAAACACTGTACAGTGGTTAAGAAGACCAACATTATTCAATGGCCTAGTAGTTTTACATTTAAAATCATTTTCACACAATTCCATTTAATTTTGAAGAAAAAAATGAGTTTTTAACATTGCATGCTGAAATATATTTATGTTTCTCTTTGGTACATTGTTTCACATTTCAGGAACCAAACTGTTCTTAACATCCCTGATTAGAACGGGGATAATATTTTCATATTAGTGTTTTAATAATGTATTTCTGTGGATTACCATCTTTCACATAGGAAGGCCATTTACACCCTTCTCCTGCTGTTATGCCTTGTACTATCAGATCCTCTCAGATCTCTGGAAATACTAGCAACATAGCTCAACTTTATTGTAAGCAAATCAGATTCACTCTTGTTAGGTACTGTAGGTACTCACGGGATTAAATGTTGAAACTGAATCAAAAGGTAGATAACAAAGTCTTCATCTATGATTGTTTGCTGTTATGCAACCATGTGATTGTAAGATGTAAGATCATTTTTTTTGTACATTTCCTCCTGGTTGAATTCTACAATAACTGTCACAATAAATTTAAAATACAAAAAAAACCTTCTACATCAGAAACACCAGACAATTTGACAGGATTGCGTTGCATGAAGATACAAGTGTTTTAATTCATTAAAATGATTTTTTTGTGTCTATTTTTTCATCTTTCTTTTTAGTTATGTGAGAAATCTCTATTTTGAAAATGCCATCAAAATTGAGTTGTTTGTAAACAAACGTGCAATGAATTTCATTAACGTGTTCATAGGACGATCCGGTGATTGCGGTGATTGTTCTGCGGTGACACTACTAGAACAAATGGAAAAATATGGCTGCTGTTATAAGTTGTTATGGATGTAGTTAAGTAGGACTTCAGATGAAGTCTGTAGATCGAATATTTACATGTTACCTATTATATATTACAAGCTGTGACCACTTACAAAGGCTTTGCAACCAGGCAGCAGCATCCAACCTGTGACACAAAGAAGCTGGACAAACTAATAGAAAAAGTCAGATTGTTTGCTGGGGGATACTCTGGTGCTGACAATAGAAAAAAAAACCTGTGTTGAACAAGCTGCTCAGCAGGATGCACACCACCACCTAACAGACGCTCTTCAGAATATAAAAATAAACCTACTTTTCACATGTAAGATTTTTTTTTTTTACCCCTGCTGCAGCAAGCACTGTTACATTTTGCTCATCTCAGCCTCCAGGTATAACCTTGTACAGCAATGTTCTGTGCACAGGGCAGCACGTCTCTTTTGATGAAATCTACCTGCCTTGATTTTCATTTATTTTTGCTTCTTTTTTTCTTCGCAACAAAAAATGGGGGGTATTTTTCACTTTACTTTTTTCACTTTTCAGTTTTATATTTGATTGAGATCTTCCAATTTATTAGTCATGTAATTATGTAAATTATAAAATTGTTGCATACATATATTATAAAACGTTATCCTATGAAACCTTTGTCACTATGGTTCCTGATCATATGCATGCTGAATTCTGTGATGTGTTGCTTAGCACTGAAAAACATTGCATGAAAAACTGAATATCACAATTTTAATTTTAACGTTTCAGTATGAATAGCCTAGTGAGTTGGCGGAGTTTATTTGTCTTTGTTAATGTTCTATAATTATGTAGCTCTATGCCACTTTAGAGCGTTCTGAAAACCTGCCAGTATCTTTGTTGAATTCACAGCAAGGTGAGCAGCGGTGGCTGTAGACTGTTTGAAATAACTATAAGAAGAAATAATTTAAAACCCATGAAATTGGAAAGTGAATAGTTTTTTGCACAACAGCCATGACTCATAACACAACAAAGCGATACATTTTTCAGCTTTTCTAGCACAGGGTATTTCTTTCTCAGTCAAATTAATAAGCGAGAGGATGATTCATTCCCATTAGATCAGAATCTAAAGCAGGAAGCATTGAGAAATGCACCTGCCTTCAGTCCCCCCCCCCCCCCAAAAAAGAAGGATTGCTGCCATTCCCTGCTCCATTTTAATTTCCTGTTTATTTCGCCCTCTGAAGCTTTGGGAACCCTGAAAGGATTTAAATGCCCTTCAGTCTCCACGTCTTTCTCCCATTGCCTTTGATTTATAGATTTGATTTTCAGCTTGAAAGCAGGAGGGGAGAAATTCCAAAAGAAGAGGGAAAAAAAAAAAACACCATCGTGACACGGAGGAGCTTAAAGTGAGCAGAGAGGTGGGGAAATAGGAATGATATAAAACAACCCATTGCTGGCTGCTGGGAAGAAATATGAGGAAATGTTGCAACGCATGAAACAAAACGTGATATGCGGCAAATGAACTGGGCTCTATTCTATCCCAGAGCAGCCATAAGAAGTCCCATTCTGCTTTGTCTGTATTGTGGGGTGGTGTGCCCTGTGCTGACAGCACTCACTTTCACTTGACACTGTTGGGCGCCCATTAAATGCTACAAAACACAATCACCCCTCCCCGCAAACTCTGTAAACACAGTGTGCTCGCTGTTACTTTCTTTCAGGAAATGTGATTCCTCAGCCGTAGATGACACTCTGGTGTGAGCAGCCTGACTTAGCGGTGACTCTTTTCATCTTCAGGCTCTATCTAAAACGAGCCATGACTAATGTACATCAGTGGGTAGCTTTGTGTGAATACACACATACTCACATATATTTATATACATATTAATCCATTTACTTGAAATAAATTCATCATCTACTGCATTATACTCTCTCATTAATGAGAAAAACCTAGCTCTGACATCAGTCAACATAATCACTAACCCCACAAAAGAGGCACTCTTAACAGCTCTTTAAAATAAATCTTTCTTTTTCAAGTTATCCCAAAGACTAGGTGCTTTAATTAATAATGTATAATGTTGATATAAAACAAACCAAAATGTTTTCTGGCATCATGCAGAATGAGAAAATCCAGTGAAAGAAATATCCAGAGCCTCTTGATATAGAACTACAACAAAGAGTGGCATCTTGGGGTCACCATGGGTCAATAACAAGCCACTCTTTTAAATCCCAGCAGCCATCTTTACCAGAGATGCCGATGAATGTGGAACGCACTGTTCTGAGAACAGCTGGGATGGTTACGGAAGGTTTCCAGTGGACTGACAGGGGAACAGGCCTGGGGACACAGCTGCTTTTGTGACTTAACAGCTCCAGCCACATTGGTCCTGTGGGATCTCTGGCCCACTGGGACCTGAAAGGAGAAAAGGCTGGGGCGAAGTGACAGGAGGGATCCTTGATGGCACGTACCTTCCTGAGCACTTAAACCCGAGGGATTACCGTCAGACTGCACTCTTCGCTTCGGTCAGGATGGGGGAACAGTTTAACTTGAACCTCTTTTAATTGTGTCCTGCCTCCAGCTAAAGTAGGTGACATAAGGCTCAGGAGGCAGTCTCTAATCAAGCTTATAGCTTTTCCAGAAAGGTAGTGATTTATCTTTCCACCTTATGTGATATCCATGTGCAGTAATTGCGGTGCCGTTAATTTCCGC
This sequence comes from Poeciliopsis paucimaculata, assembly GCA_903067055.1. Lineage (NCBI taxonomy): Eukaryota > Metazoa > Chordata > Actinopteri > Cyprinodontiformes > Poeciliidae > Poeciliopsis > Poeciliopsis paucimaculata. The sequence continues at coordinate 21,092 of CAEGAD010045700.1, forward strand.
CTAATGAGTGCGGGAAATTAATTCATGTTCCTGATGAATTGCGAGGCGACAAGTGCTCACACTAAACACATTCTTTTTCAAAATGCAGGCGTGTGTACCTTTGTGCTCAATTTCTTAACTCTGGAGGAAAACTGCAGGGGCCCTTGTCTGAAATAAGCAGCCCTGTCCTCCACCGCACCGCAACTCCATATGGTAATGAGCTGTGCAAGATGAAAAAAAAAATGTCCCCCCCCTATCACAAACAGCACTGCGGCTTATTTGACAAGCAAGGGCGTAATCTACTCATACAGTTTTAATGACGACAACAGCAACGCTTTTTCAAATGCTCAGAGCTCACATGAAATATGGAACAATGGTCTTGATTGTCCAATAATACGGCTGGCTTTTAAGAAAAGTAGACGAATTTCACAAGGGGTTTGAGCAGAACTAATGCACTGAACACAAGGTGGTTGTGGAGTGACCAGGCAACAAAAGCATAAATCAAAATGAGCAACAAATTAGCAGGCTTGCCAACCACAGAAAAAGGATTTATCTGCAGATCTATCTGCAGAGAATATTGTGTTCATTAACTAGAATGTTTTAATCCAGTGAAATTGGCTCATTCTGGCATGCTGACATTTAAAACTTGTCATGGTTTGTATAAGGAAGCCTGAACTGACAGAGGAGAAGAGGAAAGGTTTGTGGGGGGGTTAAGTGCAAACAAAAAGTTACATTTCATTTGAAGTCACAGCGTGTACTCAAAAAAATGCCTCTTATTACTGGACAATGTTTACTGTGGGAACAGCTTCCCACAATCCCATTGTTGAATAGAAATGGAAATCATAGATCAAAACAGTTGAGCTGGACACGTTTTTTCCCGAGAAAGCATCTTGATTTGTTATGAAAGTGACGGTTTTATCTTTTGTTATGTTTCTGATTTGTTTGGAAGGAACAACTGTGACTTCCGAGGAAAAAAGATGGAAGGATCCGTGCCATATTTCAATAGCAGAAATGATAAACCAGATTGTCTCAATTTGAGGAAAAAATGTGGCCACCCAATAAGGATTTATTAGTAGTTATTAGTCTTCTGTCACTCAGAAGTTGTTTCATGGCATTTTAGTAACAAATGGGTCATCCTCGCACAGTTATTGGCTTCCTTGTTGAAAGTTTGATGAGAAGATCAATGTCAAATATTAATGCTTAAGACTGAAAGCTAAATTAAAGCTTTTTCTCAGAACCTTGCACTTTTCTGTTTTGATCCCCTCCAGTAAAGCTTCAGCAGAGAATGCAGACACCAATCAATGTCAGGCTTAGACGGTTTAGCTTTAACCCTTTTCTGCTGTGATGATTTATCATACATTCCAAATTATCCTGGCTGTAAAAATGTTTAACACATCTCAGACCGTGTAATTAACACACAGGAATGGGGTTTGTTCATGTATTTGCAGAGAAATTGCTCCAACCGAAGCAGTTATCCTTCAGGAAAATCCAATAAATGTGTCCTTCAGCTGGCAGAAGCCGAGTTGTCGCTGCATGTTTATTAACTCTGTGGCTGAGGTGGCTTACATAATTACTAGAAATATAAAAGTCCTCAGGTTTCACTATACCATTCAGAGGAACTGTTTCTTTGTTGATTTCGCTGCAACAAATAATAAAAAAATGTTTTGACTAAAAAAAAAAAAATAAATAAATAAAATAAAATCCTCATTATAATTTATATGCCTTTGTATGCTGTTAAATTGAGTCTTTCTTTAATGACGCACCACCTACCCAGAAACACCATTCTCTTATTCTGGTAATAAGCTAATGTAAAGATGTTTTTTTTATAGGTTATGGTTGCCTGGCAACCTTGCCTTATTAGGTGTCTAGAAAGCTTCTTCACACAGAAAGACATTGCCCTGAACCCAAAATACCTATATCTCGCTGTCTTTACACGATAATCAATAATTAGACTGAATTATTAATTCTGTTTCTTTTTTTTCTCTAAACAGTGCCAGGTGCTAGAATGCACTGCATGGATTAGAGTGAATAACACCTTTCCTACTCTTATGAACTGCTCAAATCACTATTGCTCTACATCGACACCTATTCATTCATACCTGAAGATGTATGCAACTTTTCATTCCTTGTGTTGCCCAATGTTGCTTGTGATATGTGAGGGGGGAAAGCTGTCACTCAAACCTTTTCAATTTCTAGGTAACAACTCTTTCAAACGAAGCTTGGAAGCTTAGAGCTTAATGTACTGTATGCGGTGCTGTGGATGCAAGGTGAGAGTAGACATAATAATCCCTTTATAGAGAATTACTAAAGGTGAAACGTCCTATAAGCAGAACAAGACAAAGACATCTGAATGAGAGAATGTTGGCCTGAGGGCCTGAGAACCTACAGTCTCAGAACAAAAGTCTTAGTGTTTCGGATCATTAAAAAGGACACATAAAAAATTTTTAAGAGATGTTTGCTCAGCACGCCATTGCAAAAACACTGAGTAGGAAAAACAAGACCCAAAGCCTGAAAGACTTGCATCAGTCTTTAACTGTGCTAATTGGGGGAGGGATTGCAATTCCTGCATCAGGCTTTTCTGCTTCACCTATTCCACAGATCAACGCTCCAAACACCACATGTCCAGCTGTTACGGCCCTTGGCATTATTTAGTCGATAAGTGCATTTGGAATATTGGACATTTTTACCCATATATGTGCCAATTTACTCTAGAGAAGTGTTGAAAATTTAGGCTTAGTTAGATCTTTTGATCAGAAATATTCCCTTACAGCCATGACAACTTTTCAAAGACATTTAGGCATTAATTAACATCTTTATGTCATGTTTCTTTTACCTTTCACTTCTCAGCCGTGTTTACGTGCTCTTTCGATGTAAGGCAAAGTTCAAAGTCTTCTTTATGTCTTCTCAGTAACATTTTGCCTGAGGGGAGTAGGGCTTTTCAAACAAGTTGGACTTGGAAGGTTGCAGGAAAAGCGTAACGAAATCCCCACATGACCTTTCAAATAATGTGTCATTTTGATAAATGAGAAAGTAGAGCATTTAAAAAAAAAAAAAAACATTGTAGAATGCCGTAATGCAAATCTACTGGAGTCAGATTTTGACTCCTGCAAATAGCATGCTCTTGGGTGCAGAAGGCGCTATTGAAGACCTTCTTTAACTGTGTGGTGATATCAGTCTATTTCTTGTGTTTTCTTTTAGAGCAGCAGCTTTTCAACAACTGAGAGGAAGAAGTTAGATAAACTCATGATGAAGGTCAACTCTGTCGTGGGACATGAAACTGCTGCATTCCTTTAGAGCTCCTTATGTGACTGTCTCCTGCCTCCTAAATGCACATCGGAGCAATATCGCAGATCCTTCCTGTAAGGAGCTGCAGCATTTTATAACCATAATCGCGCTCAACAAGATCATTTTATGTTTATATACCTGTTGTTTGGACAGTTTTGTTCAATACTTGTAAGTAGTCTTTTTATGCAGAAATACACAGCCTTACGTAGTAAATTTTTTAAAATTATACGACTCACTGGCACATTTCCTTGAATCTGTATTTTATTTTTTAGTAACTACACTGCATTTTCTCACACTTCTAATTTATCCTTAATGAACAGACTTTCTTACTTTCTGTGTTTGTGTTTATATTTTCACCTTGCTGTTAATCTACTTGCTTTGACTTGTCTGTCACTTTGCTGCAAGTAAGCCTCAATTTTCCCACTAACCGATGTTGTAGAAAAAATTAATTTGCAAGCAGTGTAAAGGTGAAAATCAATTGGAAGGTCATTGAAAGTTTGGAAGGTTATCCAGCTTTCCTGTCACATTTCTATATGCCTCTGGGCAAGACACTGAACCCCAAGATGCCAACCAATCTGGGTATTGGTGTATCAATGTGTGTGTTTGTGAGAGTGAATGTGAGGAAAAGCACTTTGGTGATCGGTATGACCGGAAAGTTGCAATAGAAATTCAGTTAATTTTTCTTATCTGTAGCAAGTAGTTTTCAGTTGATTAATGGAATTTCTTTTCTTGTAAAATTTTAGTAGACGGCTATATTTTTCAAGTTGATTTAAAAAATTTGATCTGTTCATTAATCAAATAAATCTTACTGACAAGTTAAATCAATTTACATCTTGATAATGAATAAAATTGAGTTTTTAATCTTCACTATGTGGCTCTACTGCTTATGTTGTTCACATTTTACTAACAAGACAGTAAGTAACTTGATTGAACACTAAATTTACTTCTAGAAGAAACACCACTACTTTTGGAGAAATGATGAGCATAAAATTATTTGTTTCATGACATAACAATGGTGAATGCAAGTGACCTAATGACCAACTAATAGAACCAAGGTAGCAGTACAGGAGAGATTTTCACAAAACCAGAATCCTTTAAAATAACTAAAAGATTCATAGCTGACTTGAAAACGTGCTGCTTCACCTGTCAATAGGTGTGTTGGTGGCAATCATTCATTTTATTACAGAATGGGTATTTCCGATGGAAATATATTTATTTATTCAAGCCTGTACACTTTTTATAAATTACCTTCTTCTCCTCTGCCTTCACCCAGGACCATCATATAATCCCCAGCTACACAGAAACAAGCCTAAGGAGGGGCTGCAGTGAGTCATTCACCAAGACTTGGGATAAAGTCTCCTCTATCACAATGAATCGAGAAAATACAAAAGATGCAAGAAAAAACAATCCCAGCAGCAGAAACCACCCCTAATTAGCAGCCAGATGGGGAAAGGTGTTTGCTTTCACAGTTAAATTTGTGGTTAGAGTCCTTCTGGCTAACCAACACGGCTGCACCTACTTATTATGTGTGTCCTGTGAAGCATGAAGTTAGTCATCAGTCCAAACAGCCAGCCACCTAGAAAGGGTATCTGGAACATTCCAAGACTGTGTGGGTGGGAGTTCAGCACCTTTGGTTCCTTTACTGTCACATATCATACCTCTGATCATTATCACTGCCACCCTGGCTCCCAGCCTGAAGCTGGCACTTGTGATATCTGTGAGAAAGAAGTAGTTATGGCTCTTGGAGCCAACATTTTTCTTTGAATTTCCCATTTTAAGCCTCTGCATGTTCGTAAGATGTCATATTTGTATAAACTATTATCTATGCAGGCCGCGTGGCCTTTAACTCGTGACTTTCAAAGGTAGGAGGGAAAATATTTCCCCCATTGCCATGCTGTGCACTGCCTTTATGTATTCCAGTGGTCACTTGTCCATTATCTGTATATCTTTCACATTTCACAGTGTGAATGGGCACTCGGCTCAGAGAGACAGCTTTACAGAGACATAATTAGAAGGGAGAAGCTATGACAGATGGATTACAGTCGTAACTGAGAGTGTGGAGAGCCTATCGTCTTCGCTGCAAAGCACCTGCTTTGTCTTCGGCATAAACAGCAGACGAGGTAGGAATTTGTCTTCTCATGCTGAATGCCTGTAGAATTACAATACAACCCCCCTCCCACCCCTCCGCCTTTTACTCCTCGCCAGCCGTGACGTTGCTCACATTGATAAAGAAAAAAAAAACTTGTATGATTTTATTATTCCGTAACAGATGGTAGAAAGAAAGACACGAGGTCTTGTCTGCTCGGTGACCTTCATGTTGCTGATCTAACACTGCCCCTACATTGATCCAGCGTTAACCCCTCTGCCCGAACAGAATATGCATGACTCTGAACAGACCGGTGGCCCCCGCGCGCTTTCGAACAAATCACCCCGACATGCAATTACCGCCAGCTCCAGAGTTATTTCTTTCCCGGTCATATGGCCACCCTTTCATCTGGCTCTTGAAATTAAACAAGTTTCCGGGTTAATTAATTTGACAGACAGAGCCCATTGTGCCAAGTGTCAGCCCAAAAGAAAACCTTATTGCCTCTTGTCCTGATGGTTGACTTTTTTATTGTTCTTTGATATGTGCTTCTTTAATGGATCACGCAGTGGCGGCCTGGTAATTGATTTAAAAAAGACAGCATCAAGCACACATTTTAGCGAACGCTTCAAACAAAAGCTTTGTCTGCTTTCTAAGAGCCTATAATTTATCTGGCGGGCTGCGTTTCAGTGTTTCCACCTTCAGCATCTGCAAATCTTGAGTGTGTTTTTGTTGTTTGGTCAGCTGTGTGAAAATAAACCTCCTGCACGATTCGTTCACTTCCCTGAGACCTGCCTCCCTGTCCTTCTGCATGAGGTGAAATTGAATTTATCTGAATATCTGCAAGCACACGCATGAGACACTGTCTACACAAAAGTGATGTGGGAGAGCGTGAGAAGATCCAAACCGAAGTGTAATCTCGGTCTAAATCACACGGTCTCCCAGGGGGAAAAGCCCTTCTTCCCAGGGTTAGTCAGTGAATTAAATCATGGTGAGGGCCCCATTTTTCAAAAGTAACCTTTCCGTTGACAGAATAAGTGGGAGTCGGCCTCTTACTGCACAGTCCAAGGAGTGAAATTAGTGTCGCGCGTTGCGACGCCGTTCTCTCAGGGTGTCATTTGTGGAATCTGTTGCTGCATTTTTTCTGCCCTGCCTGTCTCTATCAGCGTGCTCGCGGTGGAGGTGGCCATCTGCCTCACTCCTCGATGATATCCTTTATTCCTCCCTTCAGCGTTCTCTTCTGAGCAGTTCCTACACCTTTAATGTATTTCTGGTCTCACGAATGTCTACAAAATCAACCTTATCATGCCTGAGGCTGCACATGGACAACTAGCCTGTTGAAAGATATCCATGTACCAAGTGTGGCTAATGGAGATAAATACACTACTTGGCAGGATTAGTCTTGAGTTAGTTTATATTCAATTTGATTAATTAGAAAATGTGTCCATTCAGAGCTAATCATGTCATCAAGACAAGTTTCAGTTACAGCAACATCACTCTTTCTAATCATTTAATTAAACAAAATAATACAAAACAAATGAAACAAGCATTTTCATAAAGAGGGATTCTATGTCTTGTAATCATTTTTTTGATACACCAATTCAGTGACCGCTTTTAACTTGACCTAAATTCCAAGTCTGTAGAGAATTAAAAAGATGGAACCCAGAGCGAATGTGAATATAATGTAATGTTGATAGCAGTGGATCACACATGCAACACGGTTCATCACTTGATGGAATGCCTAATTTGGAAGATCAGGAGTCAAGACTACCTTTTGTAAGTGCAGAATTGCAAAGTTTGTTGGTCCTTCATTTTCTGGAACCTGATTAAACCCTTTAGAAAATGAATACTTCTATCTTTCTTATATTAAGTGGCCATTATTTGCAGCTCAAACATATATGAACAAAATTTGTAAACATTTTAACTTCATTAACAGTGGTATGTAAAAGCACTCTTAAATGTACATGCATAAAGTAGCATAAAATTGTGAAAGTTTAGAATAGTTTCACATAACAATATGGAAAGTTTATTTTTCTAATCTGTCTATATATTTTTTAAACATTTTGTTTATCATATTATGGAATTGGAGTCCAGCTCTCAATTTTTTTCAGAAGTGTCCAACTATTTATAACTGTGATATATACTTCTTAATCAATCTTTTTACAATGATGCTGCTGTCATGTTTTAACACCTACAGCCTTGTAAATATAACTGTGTGCTCTAGCTGGTTTAAAAGTGATCAGTTACTAAAGTTACTTGGAACTGAAAGCTTAAACATAACTATTGCACTTACCAAGTATATAATTAGTACTTTCTCACATCACCCACTGAGCATGTACTCATTAGCAGAGCCTAACATTGATTATTGTTGTCATTGTGCATATTAGATTTACTTTGAGTAGCAAGAAGAAAGTACCTTTTTTAATTATTGCTTCAAATTGCCAAGTGAGTCCCTGGCTAATGCAAATTATCATAATCTGCTTTTGGTAAAACAACCATCTGTGCAATTAAATAGTTTGTTGATGGCAGTGTTCTGTCAGTGGGATGCGAGGCTTCCTTGCTCCTGGAGGTGTGGTTTGTTATTATCAGTGAGTGTGCCAACACCATGATGCATGTGTGCACAGAGGATAAAAAAAAGTCTATATGCCTCTGTTGAAAAGCCAGGTTTTGGTGGTGAAAAAATTGATAACATGATAAGTTATTTAGAACTTTCTCCTTTTTATCCTGTACAATTCAACCAAACAATTCTACCACAAGGGAAAATGTCAGGTATGGACACATACCCAGAAACCCATCCGTCCATCCAGCCATCCATCCATCCATCTGCTTATCTTTGCACGGTCATCAAGGGGCTGATATGTCCAGCAGACATCCATCACAGTGCAACACAGAGACACACTGCCAACCATCATATCCACATTGTCGTTTGGCGGCGGAGGCAGCATGGTCTGGGATTATATCCACAAAGAAATACAAGTTAAAACATTCATCTTTGGTAAAAAGAAACCTTAAAGTTTTTTCTAGAAAAGTGAAGATTAATTTGAGTTTTCAGCAAAACACTGAGTCCAAGTATACCCCCAAATCAACAAAAGAATGTGAAAAAAAAGTTTGGAATGGAGTAGCTTAGCCATTACCTTCCTGTGGAATACCACTTGAAAAGAAAAAAAAAAAATTCTGGCTTCCATCACAGTCTGTGCTTCCTCCCCTTGACTCGGATTGTCTCTGGTCGATTTTTGACCAGGCCAATCAGCGAACACAAGGCGAAGTTGTGACCAATGACGTTGACTTTCTACGATGTTTTAAAATTGTAGTCGGACTGGAGTTTTAACAATGTCAGCGGAGGAAGTAAACAAAGCCATTCAGTCCGCGTTGGCCACGCTTCCAAATATTAAATTAACTTCAACAGCCGGGTCGATCGGCTCGGAACTTCTCCATATGGAGTGGAGAATAGTTGTTTCCAGCACGGGCAATAGCTGGTAAGTTTTTTTACCATTTATTTTGGGCAAACTTTACCAATTGAATACAGTTTAAAACCGCAACTCAGTCCACGCATCGGTGAAGCAATCATTTCTCAACAGCTGAGAGTGCAGACCCTCTGAATGAACAATGTGTAGTAAGGAGCTGGTTTTTTACCAGGCTAGGAATGGCTTACAGTGCAAAACTAAACCTGAACCAGAAAAAAAAAAAAAAAAAAAATAGATCTGGTTAAGTAGGACCTACTTACAAATAAGTAGGATGCTGATAAAAACCTTATAAAGATACTGAAGCGGTTTTTAAAAAGCACCTTTATTGATTTCTCTTTCTTTTCAAGTTGGACTGTACAAAATATTTGCCTCATTAAAGGTGAAAACTTTGTTAAAATGATACACAATGGTCTCGTTTTTTTACACCACAAAAAAACTGTCATTTGAACAGAGCCTTGTAGAGTTTTTATCTCCACTGGGTGCATGTGTGCATTGGAGGGGTATAGGCTGCACAGGATAGTCTTCAGAAGAAGGGTTGCCTGGGAGACCAGCCTGGAACCCCTCTTCCTCCCTCCTCACTGTTTTAAAGGTGCATCAGTAATTCATCCAAAACTATTTCAGGAAAGGCACGGTCCTGTGGGTGGGGTGAAGACCCTCACAAAACCTGCCGCTTTGTTTTCATAATGCCACCAATCTCGATTTCAAGCCTGCCATTGTCAACATCAAAAGAAAGGAAATGCTGAGGTTTTTTTTTTCTTCTCTTTTTTTCCTAGTGTGTGTGTTTGCGTGTCTGTGTTTGAGGGGGAAGCATATTCTACAGCGAAGCAGTGAGAGCCACTCGCGTTTTCTTTTTTTTTTTTTTTTTCCTCATTTAAGCGTATATACGATTTCTTTTCGTTGCCTTTCCCTTCTTAAGAGTCTGGAGACAACTTCCTGGAAACCTTGCTGTGTTGTGGTGCCAGTCCCCCTTCCTCACCCTCCCACTGCCAGCTGAGTGACGTCTCGCATAGAGAGGGAAAAAAAAGGGGGGAGCTGAAAACTCGGCGCGCACACTGAAACCTCTCATTCATTTCGCCCTTAAATGCGATCGGTTGCAGAGACGGGGGGGAAACAGCCTCGGATTTAATTAGTTGGGTTCTCTCAGTCCTCTGCTCAGTGATCGCTCATTTGCGCGGGTGTTAATCTTTCTTTCCTTTTTCTTTTTTTTTTTTTTTTTTTATCTTACTGTCTCTCTCTCGCTCTATCCTGTGCTCTCCCTTTCTTTCTCTCTCTGGAGGCTGTGGAGATGATTATGCACCCATGGGAGACAGACACCACAGCCGAGCCAAGCTTCCCTGCGCGTCCGTGGAGTTGTTATGGCCGGGAAGAATGTCACCCACTTCTGCCGGTGCACAATTTTCATTTTGAGCGCAGATTTTGAGAGATAATCACTGTCCCCCCCCCTCTTTTTCCCCCCCCACGGAATTTGCTTGAATTGCGATTGTTGAGGTATTTCAGATTTGAGCAGAGCGCGGCTTGCCTGTGTTTCCAACAGCCAGTTAATCTTCGGAGTGTGATCACTGATACTGTCCGTCTAATGGATGGGGGGAGCTGAATTACTGTCGGGGGCTTCACCATTCAACAAGCTGCGCTGCTCGCTCCTCCTGGCCGCACAGCGATGGGCGCAGTTTGCCTGAGCCTTTCATTCCGTCTCGCTTCTTCGGCCCAGCTTGTTGAATCTCCACCTTGGTGACTAAAATGGAGATTTTCTAACAAACTTCCAAATATTATCATCAGTCGACTCCATCTTTCCGACAAAAGTTGAGCATGGCGCGTCCGGGTATTTGCGTCTGGAGGCTGTTTTGGCTCCTGAGCGCCTTGGTGGATTTTGCGCTGCTCCAGGAGACCTACGCGCCACACTCCATACGGACACAGGGACACTTGACTCTCGGCGGGCTCTTCCCGGTGCACTCGAGGGGACCCGACGGCACGCCGTGCGGGGACCTGAAAAAGGAGAACGGCATCCAGCGCTTGGAGGCCATGATGTACGCGCTGGACCAGATCAACCAGGACGAGCAACTCTTACCCAACATCACCCTTGGCGCACGGGTGCTTGACACTTGCTCGAGGGATACGTACGCTCTGGAGCAGTCCTTAACTTTTGTGCAAGCCCTCATCACAAAGGACACTTCAGATGTGAGGTGCACGAACGGGGAGCCGCCGGTGTTCGTCAAGCCCGAGAAAGTGGTGGGAGTGATCGGAGCCTCGGCGAGCTCGGTGTCGATTATGGTTGCCAATATCCTACGCCTGTTTCAGGCAAGTCTCTGAGCAAGTTTATTTATTTATTTTTCTTATGTGTGTGGATTTCATGTTTTTATTATTTATTTCCCACTACTGTGAACAATCTTCTGGCATTTGTGCGCTTCAGGGTGGACAGAGGAAGTGATGCGCCTACTCTTCCCCTCTCTGAGAAGAAATAATGATAATAAAAAAAAGTGGATCTACTATCCAGTGCATAAGTTTTCATTCATATTCTGATTGCGAATTCTGTCCACTTTATAAGTCGTGGGGGTTCTAGAAGGGCAGGTGGTGTGAGTTTGAATGGCTTTCCAAACCACTACACTGTGTGGATGCGACAGCTGAGTGTGCTGTTGCACGTCCCCGGTGGTGCTGAAAGAACAGTTCCCGTCTGTTCCAGTCTCACTCCAGAGTCTGGATGAGTGGGCATTGACAGCCTGACACAATCACACCCAAACTCAACTACCCCCCCTCCTGAGAATAACAGGCCTATTTCATGTGATTGCACATGATTATAGGGGGGCTCTTGAAAGATTATATATATATATATATATAAAAATTGTTTTAAAACTCAAAGCCTAGATTACAGTTGAGTTGGCTTGCTTTTATCTCCACAAGGTCTTGCTTTCAAACTGTTTTCAGCCTTATTGAACTGGATGGCTGCAAGTCAAAGAGACTGAATGTTTTATTTTTTAAAAAGGTGTTTGTGGTCACATCTCCTTATCTTGCTTACAGTCAGCTGCTGGTGCTGCATTCAAACAGGAAGAAGCAGCAGCAGGGCACCAATACACCAAATTAAATATTTAAAGCGCTGCTCCATGGTAAAATAACTAATTGCTTGAAACACAACGTAGCTACTCTTGCAAGTGTGCAGATTTGTGAGCAGTCTTTCCTGTGAGCATGGGGACAGTAGGGCAAGAGCTGGAATGTTTGTGCTAATGATTTGCGGTCGCAGATTGCAACTCGCAGACTTGTCGTGCAGTGTTTTGTTTCAGTTCAATTAGACAGAGCTTTGGCCTGACAGTATCAGTTAAACTGCAACTGGAAAACCATCAACATACTTAACAAGCTTTTAGCTCCTCCATATTTTTCCTTCTTCCACGCGCATAGAGAAAGTGCCACAAACATAATACCATCATTTATTTATTTATCGGCTATTTTGTGGGTTTTGAGGCTCAAGTGGCTGGACAGATGGACTCCACCACAGCTTTTAGTCTTGCCGCCACTTCACTTGTTAATATAGCATAGGAAATTTCCATGATAGTAGTTTGGTTAAAAAAAAAACAACAAAAAAAAAAAAACACACACATATTCAGTCGTTAGTCTAACTTTATTTATTTAATTTATCGATGAGTGTTTGGTTGCGCTGTGCACATCAAATTTCTGTTCATTAATCTCTACGCAAGATCTGCAAGACAGATCACTCTCCAGTTCCCTCCAGTCTCTCCTCCTCCCACCAGTCGGATTCACACGTCTGCAAGCGTCAAGGTGTCAGAATGTAGGTGTAGTTCATGCGCAATGTGGTGCTGGAGCTCGGCTGTCGTAATCAAGCTTGAGGAATCTTTGGAGTGACAGCAGTTGTCATGCAGCTTCATCCATCACTCCGTGTTTCCTTGCTTCTCCGAAACTGTTCCCAGAGAGCGAGACTTAATCATCATGCCAAAATTTCCACACCCGACCGATGAGAAATTAAGCATTCCTTTGAAAATATTCACCTTAGCATTATCCTGTTTTTAATAATTCAATGTACTAGGTGGAACTGATAGAAATGCAACTTTCGGTGCCTATGACGCAACTTAGTGCCTTGACAAACTATTTGCACACCTTAAATATTCTTAGACTTTGACATTCTACAACCAAAAAGTTCAATGTTTCTGTTTTGATTTTATGATGTCGACAAAGAAAGTTATTTAAAGTTATGAAAATTTAAATCTTGGTTTTAATTGATCAGTGCTTGTTTGCTGTGTCCCCTTCATGGCTTTTGACCAACACCAAATTGAACCACCGTTTTTTAGACAGTGGCTTTGTTTGTGCCATTTTCTGTGAAGATCTCCTCATCTGGCTTGTCAGTTTAGGTGTCTTTCATGTCTTTCTGTTTTGTACTTTTGCCATACATTTCCTGTTTTTGGATGGTGGAATTAACAATAAAACACCTTTAAGTTTGAAGTTGACATCAAAAATGTTAACTATATTACTGGATATTAATCGTTTTGGATCTTAATGCTCAACTGAGAACTCCAGTCCTGTTTCCCCTTCATTGTGTTTTGGAATTTGACAGGTTTCTGAACAAAATACAAATGTCCTCATCCCAAGCTGTAATTCATGAGCTATGAACAGATTCAACCACCCCTCCAAAAAATGTTTTCATTAATTTCTTGAAAGAAAAGCTTTTTAGGTAAAATGTTTCACACCAGCTCAATCTAGATGCTAAAGCAGAGTGAGTACTCCTGAAGCCTAATGTCTGAAGTTGCCCTGCTGGCCTACTTACCTCATTGTTCTCCCTGAATATCAATAGGTCATTTGGTGTCTCACTCCTGTGATAAATGAATCATCAGGGAAGCTAAATAATGATCGCAAATTTTATTGCCAGATTCCAAATATCATGGCCCGTCTATTCAAGACATGAGTGGCTGCTGAACTGTTAATGCTGGGAAATTGACATGAGGGATAGATTTTTCTGAGGACCCAGGAGGGTTGATCAATACTGTTGCCATGGTGAGGCCGATTTGCTGCTAAGATGTTTTTATTTCTGTGCCTTTCATGCTGCGTTGGAAATGAGAAGCAACAATGCCACATGAGGAAAAGAAATCAATCTGCAGAACTCAGGAATTGTTATCAGCAGCTATGATGTTTTGCACCTTTTCGGAAAAAAAAAAAAATAAAAGAAAATTGCCCAATCCCTTGTTTTCTGCTCTCAATCATAAGGAGAAGAAGGATGACAACGCAGTTCAAAGGACGAGGCAACTTTTGTCCATTTGTTAGTTTTAGCCTCTTGAATGAATCATGAAATTGATTTTTATCAAGATGACATTTAACATCAGGGAGTGCAGTCTGCTGTTGGACCTTGCATCTTTTCTGCTGAAGGCTGAGGGAAAAACCTTGTCTTGAATCCAGGTGAACTCCGTCTTGTCCTCCTGTCGGGGGAAGCAGCCCCCTTAGAATAGCTGTCTAAGTGAGGCATTGATGTCCTCTGCTCTCATAGCACTGACAGGCTCCAGTCGGCTCTCCTTTTTCACAGGATCATCGCTGTGACTGATTTGAAGGAGATGGAAGACTTGCGGTGTGATCCATTCAGCTGACAGTGGAGGAGATGGACACCAGAGGAATAAAAAGGGCTCATTGTGTCTGTGTGTGCAAGTGACACTATAAGCTCCAAATATAACACTAAATACCAGAGGTTAAGTAAATCCGTTTTTTTGTGGACTTTTGCTTAAGGCAATTAGTCATAACCCTGCTATAATATTCAGCCAGATGATAAATGATAAAAAAAAACAACAAAAAAAAACGCAGATGGTGTGTCAAATATGCATGATTATGAGGTAATCTTGCATAAGTAGGCACATACTTATAGTGCAGAGCCTTGCAGAAAGCACATTTTCACATTTTGTCACCTTACAGCCAAAAGCTACTCTGCTAAGAAATGCTGTGTAATTTACTGTAATTTTATGTGTCAGACCAACACATTGCAGCCTAAATCAAGAAGTGAAGGGCGAAGGATACATGTTTTTTGAAAAGTTTAGCAAATGAAAGTCGGAATTAGGGTGAACATATGCATTCAGCCCTCCTCAGTCAATATATCTATTTTTAAAAAAAACACATTTTTTAGACTGAATTTTTTTGTCCTGTCTGATTGCACTCCCAGAGCATAATGCTGCCATCATCATGTTTCACATTTGGAATAGAGTGTTCAGAGTGTATGTGGTGTAACCTTTCCACTGTGCATAAATTCTCATCTGACCAGATCAAGAAAAACGTTTTGGTCTCTTCTGGTCTGTGGAACATTTTAAACTGAAAATCATTGGGCTATCAATAATAATTTGAATTTTTTTTTTTCTCGTTTTTCATGCAGATTTGTAAAGTGCATGACTAACTGCTCTTCTGTTGGCAAAATCTTTTATGTAAGTTGTGAATCTCAGCACCTCCTGTGGCATTACCAAAGACCTGCAGGCTTCCTCGCTGATTAATGCTTTCCTTGCCCTGGCTGTTTTCTCAGGTGGATGGCCATGTTTCAGGCAGTTTTGAAGTAATTATGTTTAAAACTTGGGAATTTGTTTAATAGCCTAACAATGTTCTAAGCTTCTCCACTGCTTTATATGTCACCTGTCTGGAGTGTTCTTTTAAAATACACACTGATGGACTACATATCAACTGGCTACCTTCTGAGCATAGTTGGTTGCATTGAATTTTATGTGGCTGTATTTAGGGGTACTGGATTAATAGAAGCTGAATATAAATGTACACTAAGTTGTACAAGTGTTTTAAAAAAAAAAAGCACAAATACCTTTTTGTCAATATATCAAACAAAATCCCAATGAAACACATTGTACATTTCAGTTTAATACAACAGAGTGTGAAAAAGTTGTGGAAAGCCCTCTACATGCTCACAAACTACTATAATAAAATTGCTGAAGGACAGAAGGCAAAAGGGTCCTGTGGACATTTAATAAACCAAATCACTGATTTCAGCTTTTGTGTTTTCTCTCCATCTTTGCTAATGGGCTGCTTCTCGTGCCATTAAACACAGACTTGCCCGAGTACAGTTTAACTTTTACAACTCTGTAAAATATTGAAAGTAAAAGGAATTATTTCTGTTCACATTATTGTATATACCATTCAATAGAAAAGTCTGTTGCCTTGCTATTGTACACATGTCCCTGTGGGATATAAGGAAGTGGAACTGCAAATGTTTCTAACACTATTAGATGGAACATACAAGAAATATTGTTTGGATGTTTTTAAAAGCTCCCATAAGAAAAGTCTGCGCGATCTACCCTGTGGACTGATATTAAAGCCGTGTTGGGATATGGATGACTACAATAAGCTGCCAAAAAGGGCCAATCATGGCCAGGCACTCATTAGCAGGGTGGCTTATTCAAGAGAATTAAAACATGAATCAAAATGTTCAACCCATCTGTAGGGCAATGCAGTCAGATAAATAATGTATTGAGTTACATTTCGGGCTTCTTAAGGTCATAAAGTCCTGATGGTTATGAGAAGCAAATTTTTCTTTGTAGAATTTTAAGATAATCCTTTCACTTAGATTCTTTTATATATCCAGCGCACTGTTTTTTATTGCAGCAAAGAGCTACACTGTAGACAAATATATTGCGTCAAAAAGCAATAAGTGAAGAACAAGCAGATGATTTTGTGTTTCAGTATTAAAGCTTCAACTCTTTTTAGGTGAGACAGAAAAAAGGGTCCTATACTTTAACTATACTTTAAGGAATGAAATTAAAATAGACAAATTTTATTCCAGAAGTACAAATTTAATCAGCTTTTGGAAAATCTGACTGTTAATTTAAGTTGCTTTATTCAGTGGTAAAAGTTACTACATAAATAATGCTACAGAAATAAATGTTTATTCAAGCCGCATAGCGGTGTCATGCGGCCCTCGCAGCCAAGCGCCGCTCCGGCCTATTGGCCACCGCGTGGGTTTTGGAGATTTGCTGAAGCTCTCACGCAGTTTCTGGCACCGCCTCCTGCGTTCAGCGGCGCTGCCCGGCAACACACAAAAGATCTGGTGCAGATCGGTGGATGTAGCGAGGAGATATAGCTGATGGATTAACCTAGGGGGCGCAGTGGAGTGAAATTACATTGAAATATTGTTGGGCTC
>CAEGAD010045703.1:0-22154 GCA_903067055.1 Poeciliopsis paucimaculata
GAAGCTGTGGGTTTCAGGGTGAAGCTATGAGTTTCAGGGTGAAGCTGTAGGTTTCAGAGTGAAGCTGTAGGTTTCAGAGTGAAGCTGTGGGTTTCAGGGTGAAGCTATGAGTTTCAGGGTGAAGCTGTAGGTTTCAGAGTGAAGCTGTAGGTTTCAGGGTGAAGCTGTGGGTTTCAGAGTGAAGCTGTAGGTTTCAGGGTGAAGCTGTGGGTTTCAGGGTGAAGCTGTAGGTTTCAGGGTGAAGCTGTAGGTTTCAGAGTGAAGCTGTAGGTTTCAGGGTGAAGCTGTGGGTTTCAGGGTGAAGCTGTAGGTTTCAGAGTGAAGCTGTGGGTTTCAGGCTGAAGCTGTGAGTTTCAGGGTGAAGCTGTAGGTTTCAGGGTGAAGCTGTAGGTTTCAGGGTGAAGCTGTAGGTTTCAGAGTGAAGCTGTAGGTNTATGTTTCAGGGTGAAGCTATGAGTTTCAGGGTGAAGCTGTGGGTTTCAGGGTGAAGCTGTATGTTTCAGGGTGAAGCTGTAGGTTTCAGGGTGAAGCTGTATGTTTCAGGGTGAAGCTATGAGTTTCAGGGTGAAGCTGTGGGTTTCAGGGTGAAGCTGTATGTTTCAGGGTGAAGTTGTAGGTTTCAGGGTGAAGCTGTAGGTTGTGGGTCTTGGTTGTGGCCGGTTTTGATGCTCCTGTTTGTTTCTTCTCTGGTGCTGAAGCGGCTCTGGAGTCAGAAACTTCACCAAAGGAGACAGAAAATGTGCAAGATGGAAATGAATCTGAGAAACTTCCCTCATGTGGAATTCCAGCTAATTCTGTGTTGCAAGTTTTAAATTGTTTGATGATTAATGTAAAACTAAATGTTTGCAAAATCAAAGACTTGATGCAAACAGTTCAGATTCTCTAGACTGAATATTAAACTGAAATTCTATCAATAGAATGAAATTTGAATTGAATTGATTGAACAGAGAAATCTGTAATCAATCAGTGAATTGGGAATATTTTAATGAACTGAACTAAATTGAATCACATGTAAACATTTGTTCAGTCCGCTGACATCATAAAGAGATTCTACCAACAATTCATATTTCTTCATTTTTTCTACTTTCACAGCAGCGACGGCGACCTCCTATTTTATTAATCAGTGAGTGAGTGAGTTATTTATGGATGTTATTTAATGTCTTTTACTTGCTTTGTTCACATAAAGCAACTAGAAGCTTTTTTTCTTCTGTTTTCTAAATTAAAAATGTGCAGTCTGCTGCTGTAAGCTGAGGCTCCTGATGGTTTTATTTTAGACCAGAAGGTTTCTGGGAAATACTCGACATGTCAGAAATGTCCATCATCTTCTACCGTAAGATGACAGAAGATGGAAACTTGTTTCTACTCCAGCTTTTCTCATTTGGACAGACGACCAGACTGGGAAATGAAAGGAGTTTAAACATTATTACAATCCTTCAGCTGTTTATGTTGTTAATATAACAAAAAGTCAAAACTGTTTATTCAGATGACTGATTCAACTTTCATTCCTTTAAACTCAGCAATAAATTCATTTCCCTTAAGTTGTGTTTTTCTGCACATTAAAGGTTTTCTGTCCATATTGTTGTTTTTCTTAATGGAGGAAATTCTAAGAGGCCATTTGATCAAATTTCTATTAAAAACAGTTACTGTGGTTTTGATCAACTAAAAAATATCTCCAATCTTCCACTACCAAGGTGACTATTATACATAATGATGTTCAGATAAAAACCATCCAGTTTGTTGTAAATCTGACCAGGTTCTGCAGGTCTGCAGATTAAAGCCCAGATAATCCCTGGAGAGGCTGATGGCCTGTTATTTCTACAAAACCTTTTTAGGATTTAACTGAAACGTTGAACAGAAAAACCATTAAAACATTTATCAATTATCACAAAGTCTTTGTCATCTGACTACTGACTCTGGAATGAATGAATGAATGAATGAATGAATGAATGAATGACATCCTCTTTCTGAGGATCTTATTGATATATTCGAGATGGCTCTGCTGATAATCTGAGGAGATTTTCCTGATCTGAGGTGTGTTGACCTCAGGTCACGGAGGTCAGGGATCCCAACCAGACCTGACCTTCCTGAACTCCTCAGGACACGGAGAAGAAGAGGCTCTATGACAGGATGAAGAACTGGTCCGCCTTCCTCTGACGGAGAGAAAACTCGTCCACCATCTGATTCTTTGGGTTCAGCTCTGCAGACGCTGCACTAACCTGTTCACTGATCTCCATTTTCTCATCAGTCATGAACTGAAGACACCTGAAGTCCTCCGCCTGGGGCAGGACCTCCTCCTGACCAGAGGAGGCGCTCTACTGTTCTCTGGCTTGTAATCATGCTCTGTGTTTGCTTCTTCACACTCAGCTGATCTAGTTAAAGGTCTTGTTTCATGACAAGAAGCAGCTGCATTTGAATCTGCCGATCTGTGATTTGATCAACATTCTGGATATGAAGTGAAGCTGTTTGTGTTTAAAGAGCCTTGAGGTGATATTTGCTGTGACTTGATGCCGTATTAATGAGCTGAATTACCAGCATGGTGTTTAAATGTTTCTGGGTTCTGGGACTCAGTTGCAGTTGGAGTCATCTCCCCTCTCAGGTCCCAGTATCAGCTCGTGTCTGTAAGAGTCGGCTTTTGAATACTGAAATGGGAATGATAATATTAAGACCAAGTGTCAGGCTATAAAGTAGTGATACCCCCTGCAGGATTCCTGCTGCAACAATGCCAGACGCCCCAGAACGTCTGGATGAGCTCTGTGGCTCCGTAACTGCAGTAATCATTAGTCGTATTGCTGCTTCCCCAAAGAGCTGATATGAAACTGGGATGGGAAGAGAAAGACGAGAGCAAAGGAAGAGGTGAGGATAGTGACAGAGCGAAGTGTGAAGGGTGACACGGCGCTGCTTCAGGTGAATGTAAAGATTGATTTAATCATGTCTAAACTCTGTTGACTCGCTCACATTCCCGCCTCTGTCATGCATTTTTCATCTAGGTCTTGTTTTGGGGAGGTGGTTATTTTGCTCAGAGGAGAAATTACGATAGATTCCCCAAACCATTTTTCTCTCATCAATTATTCAGATGTGACCAGGCCTCATTATGCAGGAAAATGTTCTCAGCTCGCTGTGCTGGATGTGTTTACATCCACTGTGTACAGTTTAATCCCAGGAAAGTGTGTTATTACTTGTTTTCACTGCCATTGCTCATGTGCTGGTAGAAATGTTCATGTTCTCATTTATTTAATTCTGATGTGTAACATGTGGGACCGACACACTGCAGGACCTTGGTAAGAGAAATGTCTTGTTTGTCTGAGCAGAATAGATGAATAAAAGAGGCAGCCTGAATAATCCAACATTTTACACTTATTTCATGTTGTAACTCAATCATAATTACAGACAAATTGATATATTAATGAAGCATTTAACGACCATAAAGATGGGAACAGAAGGTTTGTTCTGTTCAGGTCTCCAACTCAGACTAGATGAGAACAAAGTATGTCCAAACTTTTCTTTACTAAACACAAACAATCCTGATCTAAACTATCCATGCATCTGACTCCAAAGCTAATCTGGTTTCTAAGCTAATCAGGCTCCCATCCTTCTTACTGACATCGACTGGACTACTTCAGATACTTTGATTATAGTGGTTATATGTGTACTTACTACAAAAATAACTAAATTACACACATTTTACCAGATCAACTAGATCGTATCATTTCTTCATCTCATGCCATGATATGCAGACGCTCAGTTTGCACTGATGAAGATCCAGTCACCCCGGGAAGCCCAATGTTTTATGTAATCCAAAAAACCAAAAACTGTCCAATTACATTTGGGTCCCGACCGTTTGTCTCCAAACCACAGCAATGCAGTTGCTTTGGGTTACAATGACCAGAATTCAGGAAAATACTGGAGGTAACATGTGGGAAACTTTTACTTTACAAATTACTGACCTGGCCAATTCACAGACAATCTCCACAAATATTACAAATAGCATATACAAGATTACTTTACTGGATTAAAGTAATCTTGTGTGAATTGGGCTGAAGACCAGATGCACCAAAACAGGACAGACAGAACCAGACAGTTTCTACTGTGAAATCTGGAAATGAAAACTTGTCCGTACTTTACAACATCAGTAGAGGTTATTTAATCCTCACAGGGATGACATGCCTGGATACCAAGGTGATTCTGGTTCAGCACTCATTCTATGGCAGCTTGAATTTCAGTGTTGTTTTCCTCCCTGCTCAGAAACGCTCTGCCTTCATCTGAACCTCTCATGGAGCAGCATGGATGGATATCGATGTGAACCTCTGGTTTCCACCAAGCTGATGCACATCCAGGCCTCCTGAGGATCAGAAAAGCAGGCTGCGCCTCATCCAGCATGATGCTTCAGGGCAAAACTAAACTTAACGGAAAGGTAGAGATGCCTCTGCAGGATATTAAAAATAAAACAGACCAGGATTTCTTCCAAGATGTGTGTGAGAGAGAGAGTCTACACTCCAATTAATTCTGTGATGGTAATCAGGTGCACAGGCCTGATTAATATCGTTGTCATGACAACACTCCTGGGATCTGACAAGAGTTTTTTGGGATGAATTGACATCATGGCCCTTAACCTGACTGAAATATTAATAACCAGATTAGACTGTAAACTGGATGGTTATACAATAAATTCTTGCCAAACAAATATTTCATCAATTCTGAGGCCCAAGATGCTGAGATTCCTGCCAAGGTCACATCAGAGGACCAACGTCTGTCCTTACACTCCTCCACCAGAGGGCGCCACTGCAGAGAGGACCCCTCTCGTCAAGCCTTATGATCCAAATGAAGAGGAGCCGGCTGATGGTCCTTTAGCGCCTGAGGCTCAGTTCAGGTCTTGATGCTGGATTTCAGTTTTTGTTTAGATTTTTTGGTCGCATGTGCAGAAGAACCGTGTATCGATACCACGGTACCGCTCAGCTTAGGGGAGTGATGGTACCACCATGGCGACTGATTTTAGTTCCACATATGGAAGTGGCACAAACTGGACTTTTTTTTGGCTGAAACTATCAGAACCGGGCCGTTCAGACTGCGATGATAAAGTTGGATGTGGGTCAAATCTGTGGTTAAATGATATATTGTGGTTTTGAATTCCCTGCCTTGTCTTTCCTTGTGCTCTTTAAAGCCAGATCCTTCCATCCCTGCCAAGCCGTCAGTGAAGCAGCTCATCTATCCATCACTTTTTCCCCCTGCTCCTCTTCCTCTGTCTGCCCTCCAACAAACTCAGTTCATCAGCTACAAGTTTCACCAGACCTGATTCCTGTTCACCTGCACTGCTCTGGCATCACAGCCTCACCTCTTCCTGGACCTCCACCTTCCCCACAGAGAGATTCAGTTCCTCACCACCTCCCTCACATCAGATTCACATTTTAAATCTCATCTGTTCCCCACATTGTGTCAAAATGTTTGATTCCCATCAAACCTTCCCAGATCAAAAGCTTTCATTCACTCATTTCTTTACAAAGAAACATCAACTTTCCACTAAGAGCATTTCGGGTTTGGGTCGGGAATTTACCAAAAAGAAAAAACAACAATATTATTCATGCAGGGAATCTGCATCTACCGCCTCTTTATTTTGCATGAGTAGAAAGGAGAAGTGCAGCAGCAGCCGCTGAAGCTGCCTGTGACACCATCAGACCTCTGAAGTGCACTCCAACCTGTGGAGAAACAGATCCTGCAATCAGAAGAGTTCTCCTTCCTCCCATTAATATTCATGCAGTCCTAAATATCAAGCTGTCCAAAGGAGAACTCTTAATTTTCCTGTTTACTTAAAACCTCATCAATTACAAAAGCCATCCAAGTGAACAGAGGGCTGAGCGTCACGCCGCTGATGGAAACAGGACCAAATAAAACCTGATTCATGCAGACAACATACCGTCTGCAAACAATGAAGGAAATGGCTTAAAAATCTGATTCAGGAAATCTTACACAAGGTCAAGAGCTCTTGGTTGTCATTAACCTCTGACCCTCAGAGCAGGATGGTAACCAGCACAGTAATGATGTTGAATTGTACCTGCGTCTCTGAGGTTTGTGGCCTCAGCAGCCAATCTGCTGAATCAAGGCAGAATCACAACATCTGAGGAGGAATTCAGGCCTCATCGAGCTCAGGCCATTTGCCTGAATTTTAAAGTTATTCAAAGCCGACAGCAACATCACAAGGTCATGACATGATGAAGGTTATACAAAGAAAGGATAAACAAAATGAATATGTAATGGAGCATTGACTGCTGCTTCTGCAGAGACGTCTGTCTGGATGTGGATCAAAATGGATCAGAGTCTGATCCATTGTGATCCATTATGGATCGGGATGTGATGCTTCATTGCCTTCATCATTTCATAATTATAATTTTAGTGACTGTTTACGTCTTTGCCACGTTTTGCTTCTTCTGGTGCAGAACTGGGATGAAAGTCTCACTACCATAATGTAACAGTCAGATGAAACTGTTCTGTCTGTAGACACTGAAAACGATGGGATGTGATTCAGGTCTGAATGTGGAACCGGTCCGTTCAGCTGGATCACATCCTCAGCAAATAGCAAAACTGAAAGAGGAAATCAAAGAGTTAAGATATTATTTTAATTTGGTTTTGCATTTATACAACTTAACTTTTCTAATTACAATATAATTATTCACAAAATCCAAATAGTTTTATTTGACATATTTTCCTGTATTGTCTGAATTGCTTTTCTAATGTTTCTATATAAATAAACTTCATGCAAGCAGCTGCTAACATCAGCATTACAAGTCTATCTAATCCAAATACATATTTTATAGCCAACTGTCAGATTTAGTAAATCTCAATCACTTTCTAAAATACATGAACACATTCAGCCCAGCTGCGCTGCTGCCACTTCCCCGCTGCATCTCCCCAGTATTCACATCACATCCAGGATCTGTGGGACTGATTTGATGGTTAAAAGCCGCAGCTCAGAACAATTTATTCATTGGAGCTCATTTGAGGCTCTTGAGACACTGAGGGCGAGGTTTTCTTAAGCTCACAGCTTCTTCAAATAAGCTTTTTCACACATAGAAGCTGAATAATATATTATGTCACTTCAGTCAAAAGTGTTGCATCAGAAGAGAAGAATGTCACATCGCTCTCAGCTGCGTAAACGCAGGCGGCTGAAAGCGAGAGGAGCTTCTGTCAAGGGATGAGACTGGATTTCCTCCACAAAGAAGAACAGAAACAATCCCATCCTCTCAGCCTTTCAGGCACATTTCCTTCTGAAGCCTTTTTGAAATTTATCATGTCATTTATTTTCTCCTGATTCTTTTTTCCAGGAAAGGCTCCGATCCGCTGGACGTGTTTATATCTGGGTTTGCGTTTTGCTTTGTCACATCCTTCTCTGTGGCTTGCTGCCATTTCTGCTCCTTGTTGAGATTCTGGTCAGGAGCCTGGAAGGTGTCAGGAAACGGAGAGTCACTAAACCAACAGACAGATTGTTAATTTCCCTCCGCCGGGCGCAGACTGCGCAGGGCTGAAGTCTGATCCTGTTTGGACCCAGACCAAAACGCCGTCACTTTTATTAGCTGTGTGACCGCATCAATACGTCTTTCTCTCCTGGAGTTCAGGCTTCCCACTTGGACATGTTTTCCTACTCTCTCCATTTCCTTCCTCTGCTTGCTCCTGCTAAGCTAAAAATAAATCTTGACACATTGTTTATTAATAATGAATTGAATATGAATGACATGGGAGGGTTGAGTCAAGCTGAGTTGGAGGATCCTCTCATGAACCAAGGAAATAGATCATTAAAAGCTTCACTCATCAGATCACATCTGCTGGAAACCTTGGTGATATGAAGACGATGTTCTGGAGGCATATTGACTTTTGACTCCCTGTTGTAAGTTCATTTAACATTTAATGCTCCATGGTGCAAAACCACATAGAAGGTCAATTTGAGGGTTTGAATCTCTGGTTTTGTTCTTCTGACACCAGCTGGACCTTACAGACAGTTTCACCTTAAGAAGGAAGGATGTCCTGAATCTCCTCCAGTTCCATGTTCCTGACAGCGTTGAGGCCGAATCAGATTCTTTAAATCCCAGAGCAGAATCACAAGCCAATGAGACAAAAGTCCATTTGAATCCTGGTTCTCAGTGGGGAAGAAATCAGATGAACCAGCGAAGCGAAGAGAGGAAGAGATGAATGATCAGAAAACATTTCAGCCCTGCCTCTGTGTAACTGTAGCAACACTTTGTACTTTCTTCCTGGTTGTTGTCTATTTCTGTTCTGCTGCTTTTGTCTCATATGCAGAGTAACATCCTGATAACTGACAGCAGCCATTGTAATTGCATGACACAGAATGATCTAATAAACGGAGGTGTGGGATTTTCTGGTATTTCCAGCCGAGTTCGACCGAGTCCACCATGAAAACATTATTAACGAATGGAAAATTTTCTGTAAATTTATGTCTCGTTCTGTTCACTGATGACTGAAAGCTGGAAAATTAATGATTGAAGGAAAATGTTTAGTCAAAAGATGAGAGAAAATGTGAAAACAGACATAAATGAGCTGGAAGGTTGCAGCTACACAACGATGTGAAAGATGTGCTGACTGACCAGTGACCACTTTACTGGTGCAGGAAGTGATTCCCAGCGCAGGAAGTGATTCCCGGTGCAGGAAGTGATTCCCGGTGCAGGAAGTGATTTCTGGTACAGGAAGTGATTCCTGGTACAGGAAGTGATTCCTGGTACAGGAAGTGATTCCCGGTGCAGGAAGTGATTCCTCAGCAGACTAACAGTCCCCCAGACTTTAACAGAGTCTTTGAGGATCTTCATTTTATTGATGGACTGGGATAAATACTGTGTGCAGCAATCAGCCCGTTTCACACAGACCAGCATTGATGCTCTGATGCATCATCATCCAGCAGACAAAGCTCCAATAAAACAGCCTCTCACATGTCCAGGCTCTCCTCCCAGTAATCACTGACAGCCATGAATGTGTCCAACACCTCGCTCTAAAGTCACAGGTGGATTTAAAGGTGAACTTTGGACTGTTATTATGCAGCTTCATGAACAGACTGATAGATTAGTGGAGGTGCCAATCAGCTGCGGCTCTAATCCAGATGAACGTCTAGTGGGACAGACAGACAGACACTGAAGTTGATTTCATCTTAAACTGTCGTCTTACTTCCTACTTTCAAATCTCTTGGTTTAGTTATTGAACTCTGATTCCATCTCAAACACGATAATCAGGTCTTTGCTAGTTTTCACTTTCTGATTTCACTGATGTTATTTTCAAGCATCTGTTGGGTAAAATAACTTTTATGTAAATAAGATCCAGTTTTGACTCTTCAGTCTGACAAGCAGGTGAAAACTGTCGAGTCATATAATCTGTCACAAATTCACAGGTTTATCAGAGACAATTATTATTTTTTCAGATGTTTGTCATCTAATGAAAGTTTTAATAGAAATCTTTTATACAACATTCTTCTCCCCATGAAGACACCAAACCTGTGAATCTTCCTCTCATGCAGCTGCTGTCCAGCTGTAGTGTGAAATCCTCCTGTTCCTCTGAGGCAGAACAAGTTACTTAGAGACACCAGAGGAGAAATGAAGAAGATCCAGGCCAAACAGTGAGGCCTGCAGATGACGGCGTGTTCTGTTCTTCTGCCTGAAAGCAGCCGACTGTGTGACAGTTGAGGTTTTCTCTGCTTCAGCCTGCAGAGACATTTCAGCTTCAGGTTTCTGCCTCCTCTTCCTCACAGGAGCAGCTGACAGGATGATGAAGGCTTCATCTGGTGCATCAGCACAGATCGGGCAGCAAAAGGACAACTCAGCAGGACGAGTTTTCTCTACATTTCAGGTTTGATTTAACAGATTCAGGTTTAAAAGGATATTTAGTTTTTTAATGAACTCCTTAAATCCTGCTTTCACTTCTGAAAGGAGGCGTTGAACTCAAACTTGTACAAAACGAAATATATTTTTAAAAAATAGTTATAATCAGAAATTTTATTTAATTTTGCTCCACTTATTTAAAGATTTTAAATCAGATATTTCTGACAAAATAGGACAGAAATATTTTAAGTTTTAAATGGTAAAATGTACCTTTACCTTCACTACTCAATGGAAATTTTCTATTTTTTATTCGATAGAGAATAGTTATTTTTTCTGGAAAACAAACAAAAAAAAATCTTAAAATATCAAATTTAAGACTAACAACAAGAAATTTTTCTGTGTTGTTTTCTCTTGGAAAATGTATTTATACAAAAAATGTTTGAGTTTTTCATTGAATTATTATCTACGATGGCTGTGACACGTCTTGGTCACGTAATATTAAAAATCTAAAAAGTCTGGAGTCTCTATAAACTTTCAATAATTACAAAACTTAGAGCGGTAGATTAGAAAATGATCCTCACATCCAGTCCTGTCAATCACTACCTGCTGAAAGTCAAACAGAAAGTTAAAGTGTTGATTGTGACTAAAACTGTCGTCTCTTCTGTGGCTCAGACAGATTGGCGTTTTATAATCCATTGTATGAATAAGAATTTTGTTTCATCTTGGGAAAATAAATTGCTAGGCTTTGACAGCTATCCAACAGACAAATATTGTAAATTTTGATAAAGTTATTTTATTCAAATTCCATAAGTTCCTTGTGGTCATTTTTAAAATTGACCTAGATATTTATATTCAGATGTTATCATAAATCAAAACACTCAATTTACTTTACTTTCAATCTTTTCACCTCGTGTTAAAACAACAACAAAAAAAACGGCATAATAATAACATGAATACAAATGAGAGATATTTAAGAAAGAGCCTGAAGAAACATGCAGGGAAACTGAATGATGGAACCAGACCTGATAGAGCAGAAATATCAGTCTGTTTCCCTCCAGCTGCTTAGGAGGGACTGCAACGTCCACCCACACACACACACACCCACCCACACACACACACACACACACCCACACACACACACACACACCCACACACACACACACACACACACACACACCCCCACACACCCACACACACACACACACACACACACACACACAGCCAATTCTGTCGACGGCTGACACAGATACTGCAATGCAGAGAGAAAGGGAGAGATGAAGGGAGGGAGGAGAAGGAGATCAGGAGGATGACTAAGGAGGTGAAAAGAGGAGCGATAGAGTTGATACAACATTAGGAAGGAGGGAGAGAATGATGGAGGGAGGCAGGCTGATAGAAATGGAGATGTGCCGAATGCTGGTTGAACATCCAGGCTGGAGCGCTTTGAGCCCCCAGAACAGAACATTGCTAAAACATTTGGGTCCATATGGATGTGATGGCATCCATCATGAGAAGCTTCTGTCCCCCGCAGCCCAAACCTGTTGGATCCGGATTCTCAGAGAACTCAGAGTCATCCAGCTTCTGAGTGACTCTGAGGAGGTGATGACAGAAATTCACATCTCGGTGAGGTGTGGTTGACCCTGTTGCTATGGGTAACGCTGTTTCTAGGCGCTGTGATTGGTTTAATGGCGGTTGGCTGCATTACCGCCAGCAGCTGGTAAGAAGTTTGGACCAAATGTCATCCAAAAAAAACCAAATCATATCCCATCATCCAAATGACTGTCTGGAAAACGGTCTGGTGACTTTTACTGACATAAATCAATGTTGAGTTTTAACTGACTGGTAGATCATGAAGCCAAAAAAAAGAAATCTCTTTTTGTCTTTAAACAAACCGGTCTGTCAAAAGCAGAACAAAAGTGTTGAAGGACATAGAGGCAGCCGGACCCGACTGGGACGCGAGAGCAGAAACTTCAGCCCAGTTCAGTCCCAGCAGAGAGTTTAATGCTTGTAAAGGCGTTGAGACACAATGGTGAAGAAACGCTGAGTAAGACATGAGGGTCCAGTTAATGCTTGCACTTCAGAACTTGCTGAGCTTTCAGACCATCACTGCAGGTTTTCTGCTACTCCAGAAACAAAATGCAGTTCAGTTTGGAGACATTGTTTTTTATTTCTTGTTCTTAATCTCTTAATTTGCTAAAACAGTTATATTTGATTAAATCCAGTAATTAAATCATTAAATGGTTGCTGTGAAGTTAAATGATCGATCTTGTTGATTATTGGCTGGTTGCAGAAACAGAGCAGCTCCAGACTGAAGCTGACCACCTTCAGTCTTAGCAGCAGGGAATGTAAATGTAATTTATCTAAATGTAACTCCTTACATTTAGATAAAGAGCTTGTCTAAATGTAAAGATGGATAACATCTTCAGAGGAAAATGGCTGCACACTTTCCTCTGGAGGAGACGAAGACAATGACTTCAAGCAGATTTGCTTCTTTTAAAGCCATCAGTGTTTCATCAGGATGACGTTAGCTGATCACTTTGAGCAGAGAAATGGGAACTTTGCTTCAGGAGCTTATTATTATTGCACTATAAGATTAGTCGTATGAATCGTTTTATACATGACAACGCTACATGAGAATCAAAAAGTTTCAGCCGTCAGGACAAAAGCTGAAGCAGCAAAGTCGGCAAAACCAAAATTCAAGCAATGATGCTTCTTTTAAACAAACATTTGAATAGAAAATGTTAAACTGTTTAGACTGTTTTCTGCTTTAAAATAGTTTTCTTTTCTGAAGATAGAAACAGATCCAACAGATCTGTGGATCCTTGATGTCTGAAGGAAGCTCTGCTTGAACCTTATTGAATCCAGGTAACAGAAAAGAAAAGAGCGCTGCTCTTTCTCCACTGCTGCAGCTGTTTTTCATCGTCTCCGTCTCAACAACAGAGCCGCATTTCCTTTCAGGATGATTCACAGCTGACGTAACTAATGCTGTTTGGTCAGAAGCTCTGTGTGTCCATCCTGCTCTCTGCTGCATGATAAACAGTAATCTGATGATCTGGGCTGTCACAGTTTTAACTGTGTGTGAGTGGTAAGCGTGTGGCATCGATTTACAGCCCCGTAGGAAGAGTTTCTACATGAATCTATAAGTTTGATCGATGCCCTCCTGTTATTGGCAGCAGTGTTTGACTATGAATGTGTGTTTTCACTAAGCCAGTAAACTGGTGTGTGTATAACAGGGATTTATGAGCCGTAATGTTTTTAAAAACTGCAGATGAGATGAAGTAAAAACCAAGACAGAGGGGAAGGTGTTTGGAGACTTGATGGATCAAACATTTCATCTTCAACAACTCAGACTTTGGTCCTTGTGTTTATATTGCAGAGCTGAGCCTCCACAGAGTTTCAGACCAGATTTAACATTCAGCTCACATCTTCAAGCATGACTCTCTGAATCCGAACACGGAGGCTGAAGCTGAGCAGCAGTCAGAACACGGTGTTTGAAATATAGACACAGAGGACAAAGAATCTGTCTGCTGGTGAATTCAGCTTTTTAGAACCCAACAAATGGACTGAAAACACAAAGACTGTTTCCTCAGCTGCAAAAATATTCAACAGGAGCAAAAGAAAAATCACAAAAGTTTCTTTGCATTTGAACAAATGCATTTCATTCAGATGAAGTCATGTGATACATTTTAAATAAAAACTATTTCTGTGATTCTCCAGTTTTACATCCATTTAAGGAGTTTTGACACCTGTCAGTCCAGCAGACCCGGTTCTACTGGAACCAGAACATCTTCTCCACCTCCAGTTGCTCTGAATCAAACCAACCTGTTCCCCTCCTGGCCTGTGGGGGCGCTGCACCAAGAACCACTGAAGGAAACGACACAAAAACCTCTGACGACGCTAAAGATCATGAGTCATTCCTTCCCGTATTTACCCAGAATGCTTTGCGCTGTAGTCTGCATCCTCGTTTTGGAGTGATCTCCGGTCTACATTCACACATGCATTCAAACTGCACCAAGGTTTGTAGTCGAACTACGGTTCACCTTTTTTTGGTTCACATCAAAGTTCAATTACGCATTCACACCTCCCCAAACAAACCGCACTTTCTAGGCCAACGAGGTGGATTCATGTGAACTAATCAGGGCTGGGATGAATGATGGCAGAGTTTGGATGCCTTTTCACATCGTCCACACATTCTGTTTGAGGACTGAAGCTTTGAAGGCGGATCAAGTCTCACCACCAAGTAAGGTAGTAAAACCCCGAATCCTCCGACTTCTGCAGGTGTAAACTCTCAGTCAGAGCAACAACTGCAGAAAACTACAGCTTTCAGAAAGTAATAAATATTTCAATCCTCAGTAATGTGGAAAGGAGTGGGAGGTGCTTTAAAAACACTTTTAAACATTTCCTTTTGAATGACTGAACAACGCCCACCTGAGCACTTCCAGCTGGCCTGGTGCTGCTGCTTTATGTCTTCACGTTGCAAAGCTTGATGCTTCGCAGCCTTAGTGTCTGATCTACATGTTGTTAAGATTCACCAGTTTGTTCAAAGACAGCAAATCCTCCAGCCTGTTTAAATTGTTATCAGTTGATCTCAGGATGATTCCTTTGCTGACTGTGAAAGTCGTGAATAAACAGTTTTCAGTTCTTTCATCCCAGCCTTTAACTTTGACTCAACTGTGGATTTTCTACAAGTGCTTCAGTTGCTCCCTCCACCTTTTATTTCATTTTTACATGTGGGAAGTTTTTCACCTACGTTATCCTTCCTGAAGATGTGGGAGGGAAGTCTTCACCTCTCTGTCTTCTTGTCTTTGACTGAAGCTCTTCTGTCAGCAGTGAAGGCCGGTTCACTGGCCTCATTCGTCTCCCTGAGCCTCTCCTGCCGTCTCACTTGACATTTTAACAGTTTCTTACTCTATTTCTCTCCCCAGTCATTTTTTCACTCCCTTTGCGTAGCAACCCAGAAAGGTTGATTTTAATACTTTTAAATGCACCGATATAGCGGACCTTCTAATGCGAGTCTCTCTGGCGTTAAGATTGACTCGTCAGAACCCTGAAGCGCAACTGGACTCAAAGTCTTTATTCGAAGAGCTTCTTCCAAGGATGTTATGACTGATCAGGATCAAATCGTGATTTTGTTTTTGTGTTCCATCCAACCACAGTTTCCTGAGTTTCTTCACATAACCTGTATTAATGTTTCTGCTGCCATTACATGCATAAAGTTTGGTTGAAGTTTGGTCACTGTAAAGTACAGCAGTCACAGGTTCTGCTGGGAAGTATAACAGCAGCTCAGTCTATGAACAATTTGGTACCAGTCATGAAAATGGTAAAGTGAATTAATGTGAGTGGAAATATTACTGGAGTTAGATTCCCCATGTTTCTGGAAAGAGTAATTTATAGATTTTCATGACCTGGATGGATTCATACATGGGACGCCTTCGTACGGCGCTGCATAGACAGAGCGGTTATTAACTTTGTTTAGGCCGTGTTCCTGATATCTAGTCACTTTGAAGTGCGAGCAGCAGGCCTGTTGCCTGTTTACCACCAAGCAGATGTTCTACCTTGTTTATTTCAAGCACCACTTCACAAAATGTCCAACCTGGCTGTGTGGGAATTTATCTCATCAGCCAGAGGAAGCCTGGATATTGTCACCGCTGTCAACATGCAGAGGAAAAAAGCTTCTCTTTGCCTTCTATCTCTCCGGTTGGGTAGCTCCTTTGATGGTAAAAATGAATTTCCTCTGGAAGGAAAAACACATGCAGGGAAACAAAATAGTTTTTCTAAGGCCTAAAGCAGATTCAGTTCAGGTTTTCTCCTTTTGTCTTTGATATTAGAAAAAACAGAAACATAATGCAGTGAGTCGCTCAATAAATAATATTCACCAGGAACAAAGCCAGGCTCGACTTCATGGCATGTTTTACTTTTTAATTTTGCGCTGAGTCTCAGCAGTGACATGACAGGAAATGTGGAATAGACCCCTAAATCTTTTGTACATTTAAAGTGTAAATTTACGATAAGAACCACCCTGAGAAGCCAAACATCAATCTTATTTAGTTGCTTTTTCTTAAATTGCAATGCACCAACAGACAGCAACTGTCAACTTAATGATTAATCGATGATTATTTATTATTAGTAGGATGCAATCAATTAGCCAGGAGAAAATGCCTGACCTTCATGAAGCCCGAGCATGTTCAAAAACTGATTGGCATTTAGACATTTGTACTCTCCAACGTAAAGGGAAACAGTTTATTAACTAGATAAATATCCAGTTTATAAACTACATCTCTAGACCTGCTGTACGTTACACATATTCATCCTGACCAAATGAATATGTGGTCAGGAAAGTTAGTCTGATGACTAAATATTAAGTTTGGAGCTAAATATCTATCTTGCTAATCATTTAGTTTGAAAATGACATTTATAACAGAACATGGTGAAAATATGACTTTGAAAAATGAGTCCCAATATTTTTTCTCTTATCCCAAATAATTTCTGTTAACTTTACGAATGGCGTCCTAAAAAACACTGTAATTTAGCAACAACGTTTGAGTATTAAGATTCTGTTAAAGCAGCATCATTTCTGTCATCGTTTCCTGTTGCTGTGTTGACTGACTGCAGTCGGACGGACAGACGGACATGATGCTGCTCAGCCTTGAATGGCAGGACTGTGTGATGTTTCAAGACAGAGAAAGAAAGAGAAACATGTGAGAGTCGTATCAGGAAAAGCGACAGGAAGCTGCTCCAGTAATCTGTCACCTGAATTCTGCATCTCCATCTTCAGATCCTCCTCCATGTCGCTCCTCCGTCCTCTGAGCTATCCATCATTTTCTGTCATCTCTACCTAATGCAGCTTTGTTAGACCAGTAGGCACAGTCACTCCATCACTGTCAGACATTATCAGCAGCTCACAGTCTGAGGAAAACAAACGCTCACTCCTTCCTTATTTCAATATAAACAGTCATTTTTCCTAATTTAATTGTAGCACATAAGTATTGATGCTTATATGGAGCTTATTAGTAAGTTTACTTTAACCAAACACAGCAGATACAGAAATTTGGTCAAACTTTTCAATCATTTCCATGATTGGCAAAGAAAATGTAGTTATGAGTTAAACAAAGTAAACTTAATTAATATTTTGACCCAACTTGTAAAGTCAACAAGAACAAACATCATAAATGCATAAAATATTTAGCTGCTCATGTTTGGGTCAGCTCCACAATCCGCTAAAATAAAGGAATATTAAACATTATCAGTATGTTTAGTTGATTTACTAACAGTGACATCCATAGTATCTGTTTCCCTTCAGTCTGTTTGTTAAATCCTCCCTCTGCCTGCAAACAAAAGCACTCTTTGCTGAGGATTAGTGTTAAATGGCTCTTTTCTGCTTCTCTGCAGACTTAATAGAAAGAGAGAATTAAACGGCAGCTTGCGTCTTAACAGTTCTCAACCAAACTGGGTGAAAATGTCTCAGTTTGCTTGTTAAACTTTATAGTTAAAGGTTCAGAGCATCACCACTGTCTGCATGTCAGGTTAGTGTTCAGTGGACATTTTTACCCATTATATTTCTGTGCTCTTCAACAACAAACTTTAATTTTTAACAGTTTAAAGTTCTAGAAATTAACCTGATGTGTTTTTATAAAGCGTCACAGCGATGTGAAACGAGATACATGAAGCTGTGTTTTCTGTATGTTACTGTTACTTTGCGTAG
Organism: Poeciliopsis paucimaculata; assembly: GCA_903067055.1. NCBI lineage: Eukaryota > Metazoa > Chordata > Actinopteri > Cyprinodontiformes > Poeciliidae > Poeciliopsis > Poeciliopsis paucimaculata. Next base: position 17,506 of record CAEGAD010045703.1, read on the forward strand.
CGCCGGCTCAGAAAGAACGCCTGAACACGCCGACCATCCTCATCCGTCTCTTCTCACCACTTCATGGGAGGCGTCGCATCACCCAGCCGTCACTCAGGGGTTTGAGTGGCGGCTGCAGCTGATGCTCACGTTTCCAGCAGGTGATGCTCCGTGAAATCAGGGGAGGAAACGTCGAGCGAGTAAATACTGAGTTTTTGTTTTCATTTATGGTGCTGATAGAAACTATTCAGCCATGTTTAACCGTCAATCAAGACTTTAAAAATTTAAATTAGGCATCTTATCTGTGGAAAGTTGTGTGGAAGGAAAAGTGTGGTACAAAAGTAGGTCCATATTTCAGGGTTGTTTTTTTTTCAGAAACAGGATTTTTATTATTTGTGGGAAAGAAAAAAACAATTAAAATATATCATTATTGGGTCTTTTAATGACAGATTCTCTGATGGTTTTCTTATTAAAATGATTACCCTTTGAAGCCATTATGCTGCAGATTTGACATTAAAATATGTTGGCCTTCCTGATCCACATTAAAATAGTCTCAACATAAGTTTATATGCATATATCTATGATACATTGTTCATGTAACAGATTTTTATTTGGATTTGCTTTTGTTCTGGATTATTTCCAAGTTTAATTCTTCAATCCTGTCCAGTGAACTAATGAACTGCAGACATCAGTGGATGTGAGCGTTGAATGTGACGTTTCCTGGATCAGATCTGATTGTCAGCAGACGACACCAGCTCTCCTCATTTAATCCACTCTTCCACTCTTAATCCTCCTCTGTCTTCTCCTCTCCGTCAGTCACCTGGCTGCCTGTTGTCTTTGCTTCATCTGCCTCCATCACTTCCACATCAAAACCAACGCCGCCACGACCTGCACAGCTCCGCTACTGCTTACATATCAAGAAACATCAAAACTGTTCACTTATTTTTAACAGCTGATTTGATTCTGGTTGATTCTGAACAGCAGAAACTGATGCTAAGCTACGGCTGCTGCTACTGTCAGAGAAAAAATGAGGATTTATCTTTCAAATCACATTTTCACCAAGGTATTGATTTCTATTTATATTAAGTAAGACGTTCGGTCATCGTGAACATCCTGCATCTCCTTAAATCCCCAAATATTTGATGGGAGAAATGCTAATTAAAACTAAAACTTTGTTCTGTCTTAATGATAAACATAAACTTCATTTGATCACAGAAGAATTAAAAATGAATTACATCTTGGGTTTTTCTCAAACTTCTCATAAAGCTCAGCATATTTCAGTATACTGGTTTCCATCAGTGAGTGAATCTGGCCCACTGGTTTCCCTCCCATCATTTCAGCAGCAGCAGAACCATTACATTTATTCTATTCACTCAGATTGTTATCACATTTTCCTTCAGATATCTTCTGACTCTGTTTACTGATGTTTTATCGGCTCGTTGATGCTGCAGGTCAGTGGGTGGATTTTCTTTCTGCCTGTTGCTGCAAACTTAAAGTTTTGAGAGGTTGGATGAAATGTTGCACCTTAACTTTTTAAAGAATTTGTAATCATTCATGCTCTTGTTCCTTGTGGTTGGTGTATCTGTCATGACTTCTGCAGAGGGTTTTTGGGAACATCAACTGTTTGAATGGTTTGCTGGTTCAGGTTTGGCCACACAGACGCTTTTTATTATGAACTAACGCTACTGGAAATGAGCTCCTCCTTTTTCTTCATGGCCCTAATGCGCCGCTGTACTGAATTCAGTAGATTAATTAAGAAATAGACGTAAGAGGCTGGAAACAGTTACTGTCCCATCGCCGATCGTACCGGGACAGAAGCGGACCGGTTAGAAGCTCCTACAGTTGTTTTCAATAATCCAACATAAGGCCGATGTTCCTGATGTCCAAATATGTGATCAATTTTCCCAAATTATACAGATATAGTTCACATTATTTTAGTTTTTACCTGTTTGTAATAATATTCCTTGTAATTTTCACAACTAAAATGATTGTGATTGTTGGCCTTTTGTGATTTTTAATATTTACAAATCCTGAATATTGCATGATTATTACAGTAAAATAGTAGATGTGTATGATAAAATGCTCATGTCTACTCTGTTCTGTGGAGCTCCAGGCCAAGTGGAGATGTTATTGCCACATATAAAGAGTGCAGAATAAATATCATAATTCACCAGACAAGACCGAATTAAACTCCCAGTGACCCAAGAACTTTAATATTGGAGGCCTTATTAATCCCACAATAAATGGAGATTTCAATATTTCCCCAGGCATCAAGAGTCCAGTCACAGCACCAAACCAAAATTAGATATTATTTTTAATTTAAGGTGGAAAAAGAATTAAATTAAAGCCGCTTTACCTTGATGGAATAAAATAATTAAACATTTGTCTGGTACTGATTTTATAAAACCTGCAGCATTAGTATATTTTATGAAAATAGTGACACTGATCACATATTAGTAAAAGATAATTGAGAAACACAACACAGACTCAATGACCTGCTGCAGAAGAGACAGCAGCTCTGTTCCTGTGCAGCTGATGGAGAAGTCAGAGTCTGGGTGCATCTGCTGGCTGGTGAGCATCACTTGGACAAGTCGCCCAGAGAGAAGCCAGTAAAGCTAAACATGGACAAATGTATCAACACGCGTCTCATTTACTTCTGTCCATCAATTCAGTTTGCAAAACAAACAGTTTTCTGGCTGAATCCTGTTCTCCAGTCTCAACCCCAGCCTGCTCGTTGCTCCGTCTGCCAACTCAGACGGTTGCTGACGTGGTGGTCTCTCTGTGAGGAGGCAGCACTGCAGACTGCCAGTTTTTATCACACAGCCATAAAAGAGTGTTGGAATGTTACAGCTGAACACTCCCGCAGCATTTTTAGCTCTGTGCGACTCTAGAACTCAACTCCCTGCAGCTTTTATTTCATGACCTAAAAACACATCAACATCTTTTTGATTTGAAAATATTAGTGACATAAAATCTGGATTACATATTCCTACAACCACTGAGGGGAGAAATTGTAAAGAAGAGAAAACAAAATGGGCGTCCTATTGTCATTTGGATGTTGTTATGGTAACCAGATTTTAGCAGACACACATATCTAGTATGACAAGATTAATGCAATGAATCTGTTTTTGTTGACTGAATGAGAAAAGATAATAAATGAACATTTATCTGGTTTGACTGGATGACTCCTGGAAATATGACAAAAAATCACCACAGGTTATGAAACACTACATGAGCTGTTACCTACTGGGCACAGCTTCAGGAATTATGAACAAGAGGTCAGAGAATAAATGAGAAATAAGCTTAGCACTCCATCAATACGCAGGACTTACTTAATATCGGGGAAAATTAGGCCATCTCCTCGAGAAACCCCAGGAGACTGAGGCAACACATTAAAATCAGATAAAAACCTTGAAAATATGGCAGAGAAATACTCTGACCATGAAATATTGCTTCAGGAACGGCTTGGTTTCCCTACTGGGCCTTCCTGCCTTTCATGATCGGCCATAATCAGCCCAGAACAGATGAGTCCAGAGGCCAAGACTGCAGACAAACAGCAAGTCCAAGAATATCGAAGGACAAATGCAGCACATGGGGGATGCTATGCAGTGAGCGGCCAGACGTGTTGCTGCATTTATCAGCAACACGTTTTCATCAGTGAAAACATGATTATTTTCATCAGAAAATAATCATGTTTGTAAGTCGCTGCTCCAGTGTTATCTGAATAGAAATGCTGACTCAGTGATAGAGCCTTAAAGCATGACATTTCTTCCTCTTACTTGTCCTGGTAAGCTGTTATTTTGTGCATCACTACGATCTAAAGCATAAGACCTAAATGAGCCACTGAATCTTATTTTCCAGACAGATTTCTTTCTTGCTTCTTCATCTCAGCCAACTGATTCTACTGGAGTTTAGAAAAATCTTTTATACAGTCTATATCCTAATTTTACATTTAGCATTTTGCTAGCTTTGAAAGTAGTGCACTTAGCTTCCTCTACATTAAATGTCTACTTAAATACTAAAGTTAATTTACTTGGATCTTTTGAAAACTTCAACATCTGTATTGAAGGTTTGATTATCAACTGCTACTTCTTAAAGTAGACAGATGTTTATTCATCCTGAAATTCATACTTCAGCACCATTTCTTCTCCTTATATTCACCAAAATCTCCAACAAAGGAGCAACAAAATAGTCGAGAACGGCCTTCCACTACATGCTATGTTGCTGTAGTGTTAGCAGATGATGATTTGTTGTGCTGAGTGAGGAGTTAATGTGGATCAGAACAAATCTCAGATTCTCAACATTTCTCTGTTGGGTCTGTCAGCCACATATAAACAGACAGGCTAATGATGGTAATACACACGTCAACGAGCAGACAGAGAAATGTCTGCTGTTAAAGGAACCTTAAAGTAATAAACATGAATTTCTCTGAACAGAAAAAGACGAGGCTGGAAAATATACAAAAGAGAAATATCTGATAGCAGCTGGGTCCAGAACATGTTGATGTACGAGATTAACAGCTTGTTCTGTTAATCTCGTAATCTCGTGTGTGTGTGTGTGTGTGGGGGTGTGTGTGTGTGTGTGTGCGTGTCCGTGTGTGTGTGTGGGGGGGGGTGTGCGTGTGTGTGGGTGTGTGCGTGTGTGTGTGTGTGTGTGTGTAGGTGTGTGTG
>CAEGAD010045722.1:0-58434 GCA_903067055.1 Poeciliopsis paucimaculata
AAAAGCACTTCTCTGGCTCAGAAATGAGACTCATGTAAAGTTTGATATCCATATTCAGTTTCAAGCATACTGAAGATGAGTGAATATTCATCAGTGCAGATGTCATACCACAGTGGGAGATCAAGTGATATTATTGTTTAATTGGTGCAATATTTTAGTTGCAGTTAGGTCAGTTCCACAATACAAGTATTAATAGCATGTGAGAGTTTTGGCCTATGAAAAAAACAATCTTTGGTAACCTGGCATATCTAATTTGATAATATTGTTTAGTCAAAGCCAATATCAGGGTATTTATTTCCTTTCCTTCATCCCTTGGCAAAATAACAATTTCTTTGTATGTCTGCAATCATGGAATGCTTTTTCCTTACAGATACTTACATGAGTAATTTGTAAATTCAACATATAAATTAACCACAACAAATAGTCTTTAAGCACCTGTTTAATTAATATATTTCTCCTCAGTTTTCCACTGAAACCCATTTATTACAAAAGACAAACACTGGAATACCAAGCACTGACATTAAGCACCCATTAATTTAACTGAGCCTCAGGAGCAGAATAAATAAGAAAATGAGGAGTTTAATGGCACATTAGTGAGGAGGCAGTGGAACACGAACTGAGCTGTTTTCTAAATAGAGAACTCTTTCAACAATTGAGGAACATCAAAAGAGGAAAAGCTTGGGACTATGAATTATTTCACCGAGCAGCAAAGTGTGAACCAGGTTTTCCATGACTGACCAAAAAATATAACAGAGGAAAAAAAGCTTTTGATAGTATATCATCTGGAAATAATTTCTTAATAATTATTTAGGTTGTTTAAACCTGTTAGTATTCCACTGTGTCTATATGTGGAAGACCCATGCCAGTTAACCTGATTAAATGGAATAAAGACAATATTAAAAATAAAAGCTTTAGAGGCAGATAGAGTACTAATTTAAGATAGTGCAACATTAAAATCTGTTTACCATAGTTGCTGAGTTGAATGTAATACTTAATGTTTTACATAAGATTTAAATATGATAGGTACCAAAAACATCTACATTAACCAATTATTGTTCCTATATATTGTTGCTATTTAAGTTTGGGCTGAAGCTCATGCTTGCTCTTTGTATTACAAATGAGGTGGGGACTAACTCAGTAGACAAAAAAAAAAAAAAAAAAAAAGTATTTTTGGGATAAGCGATTAGTATTTTTGTAAACTTGTTTGTAAACTTCTCTCAATATTTCTATGTACTAATGATTCAGTGAACCACGTAAAGATAATCCTGCTGCAAAGGCCTGAGAATGCTTGGATGCTTTATTCTGAGTTTTTATTTTATTTTTTTATACATAAAATGCTTTGGCAAAATATTTTAAGATCATTCAACCCAACTTAATATATCTTATTAATCTTAAAGAAAACATTTATTAAAAGTAATATTGCAGTTTCCTTTTCAAAATGTGTCTAATAACACAAAAAGCACATATTTTGTGTGTTATGTCATCAAGGCTAGTGACTCCAGTCTTCAAGGCAGATTTGAGAGATGCTTAGGTCACAAAACTAAGGCTTCAAACTATGCTTGACTTGTAATATAAAGACTCAAAACTTCACTTTCCTGAGAGTCATAGAGTGGGGCTCAGATCTCATGTAAATAAGGGCGAAATTAAAAGAGTAGGCCTTTTAAGCTAATGTTGCCCTATTAAAAAGGTTTTATTAACTGGTGTTCATTGAAACATTCTGCAAAGTATTTTGAGGTTTTATGCAATGTTCCATGACAGTTAAAGGACAGATTTGATTCATTGACCAAGGACGTTTTTGGGTGACGGGCAATTAAAAACTTATAATATTTTCATGTTTGCTACACCAGGGTTACAATCAGTATAAGAATGTGTCTCAAACTGCACTGACTTTTAATTGAGTTATATTAAATGTATGTCATCTCTCACATTTCATTTCTTGCTGCTAAACTAACATCTGCACAGAGAGAGTGAAAATATAACCTTGCCTATTTGATTTATTAAAACTTAAAGTGGGTAAATCTTAATAATTTTCAAAATATTGCATAGCCAGTCATAGCGGTTTTTATCACTGACCTTAATGTTTTGAGAAAGAAGATGTCAAATGTTTCAGAAGTACAGAATAAAAATGTGAATGCATAACCAGCAGCAATTCTGAGTTTAGTGACATCAGAAGACACTGCAGTCTTGACTTAGATTTGCTTACCAGAGACTAGAGACTAAAATTGGAAAAAAAAATATATATATATATGATGAATATAACTGTACCACATACTTTATAAGTAAAACATAAATATATTTTAATGCACTGATAACAGACGATATAATGTAAGTAACTTTGTTTTTTCCAATTTAAAACAATGTTGATGTGGTGTTTGAAAACAAGGATCACACAATACAGAAAAACAACAATAGTTTATTTTACCCATATTTTGTTTATGAACTACAAACTCTCATCTCTATAATCAATCTCCATATCTTTTAAAGGTCATGAAAGAATGCTTACATGAAAATCAATCTCTTATTCTGTTACAGCATATTTCTCTATTTTCACTTTTTGAACAGATTGTTGGCACATGTAAAATCAAAATAATAATAAAAAAGCTTGTTTTTTTTTTTTTTTGATTTTATTCTTAAAATTATTTTTTTTAAGAAATCTACCACTAAAACAGCATTCCCTCTCAGAATCAAAAAAAAAGATTGTTTTTAAAAAAACAATACTGACCAAAAATATTCAGATATCTTACATACATGAGACAGCTCGACAAATGCAACTGATTTACCATTGAAATTTTCTGACAGTTTTCCTCCAAATAAAAACAATAATAATAAAAAAAAATTATAAAAGTCTGCAACAGAGAATTTTAGTCCTAAATTTCACCTCTAAGCGCTTCGACAAAACAATGACTGATACCCTTGCCACCCAGTGGTATACAAATGTGCCACACTCTACAAAAGTAAGGGTGAGAAGTCCAGCTGGCAAAAATGTGTAGAACTTAAAGTTAACCAATTTTTAAAATTCACTGTATTGTAATATTACCAAAGCAGAAATTACCACAAAGTACTGTGTGCTGCTTCTTCGATAAATTGTACTTTCTAAGAACAAATCAAACACTTTCTTGAAAGTCTGTAACAGTTTGTACCCACTGTTTTGTTTTTTTTTTTAAAAATTCCAATTTTTTTAAACCCCAATATAAAAAAAATATAATAATTTGGCTTTTTGAACCAAAAAAAAAAAAAAAAAAAAAAAAAAAAAAAAAAAAAAAAGAAATCAGGAAGGCTCATTTAAATATTTTTAATAGATTGGGATCCATAGATAGATCAAAATATTTTACTGTAATGATGACACACATGTAATTTACTTATTTTATAAAAAATATGGATTAAATCTTATATCATTAATACAGCTGATAGTTTTAATTGTGTGTAAATTACATTGTAGAGAAAAATCATTCACTCCCTTGGATGTGTCATCTTTTTAATGTTTTTACAAATAATTCAAGATTTTTAAAAAGTGGCTTTTTTGGGAGGGGGGGTGATTACAAACAAGCCCACTTAATGTCAAAGTGAAAACAGATTCTACAAAATGACAATTCATTAAAAATATGTAATATAAAATCAGTGATTGCATAAATATCTACCCCATCTATTGTGACTAATTCAGCAAACTGGTGCTTGTAATCTCACAAACTCAAACTGAGTGATAATGCAAGAAGGAGACCATTGGGTGAAGATACCAAGACACCCAGGACTATGCAGAAGGAGTTAGTCTTTATCAGCTGAGAGGGGAGAGACTCTGCATGTAACAACTGTTGCCCAGGTTCAAATTTTCTTTATTTGGAAGAAAGCTTGACTAGAGTTTTTCCAGAAAGCCTGTGAGAAACTCCATGGTTAAGTTAAAGAACATCAAACGGTCTGTTGAGACAACACTGGAGCTCTTTGGTCATCAGACAATATGTTGCTTAGCAGACATTGAACACTGCACATCACCCCAAATGCATCATTACCATTTTAAGTCATGGTGACATCATGCATTGGGGATGCTTCTGTGCAGCAGCTCCTGGAAGGTTTGGAGAGGTAAAAGGTAAAATGAATTTAGCAAAACATAATAGTCCTAGTGAACAATTTGTTTCCATCTGCAAGAAAACTATAATTTTGCACAACATTTATTTTTCAGCAAGACAATGAATGACCAAAGCATACATCGAAGCTACTGTTTTTGAGGAAAACAATGATGATGTTCTGGAATGACTGGTTCAAAGCCCAGACATTAATCAAATACTAACTTGAAGGGATTGAATATTTATGCAATCATTTATTTTATGCTATTTTTTTTTATTTATTCATAGTCATTTTATAGATATCAATTTTCACATTTACATTGGAGTTGTTTTGCTCAGTATTTGTGTCGTAATAGTACACATTTTGTTTATCCAGACTGTAAAAGCATAAAAAAAATAAAATAAAATAAAATACATCCAAGAAGGTGAAAACGTACAATTGTTAGGAAAATTGTCTCGACAAATTGCTTGTTGATCCTATGTGTGTGCCCTCTTGTCCTGGCCACCTGTCCGTGAATTAAGCAAAATCAGAAAATAAAACTTAATGGTGCTTCTGTTATTGTGTACCTGGCAGTTGTTTCAGTTAGAGCTACTTTGTTGCAACAACACTGTGATTTGATTTGTTTTTTGTTTTGTTTAAGAAAAACCATGGTTTAGTCAAAAACAGAGAATGGCCTGTTCAAATTCCATACACCTTTGAGAAATACAGATCCTAAGCTGAATCTTATCATTAGCTTTTTATACAAACATTATATAAATACCAGGTGTTGCATTTCTTGAGAACTCTTTGATTTCTACTACCATATTCGTCTGTTATTATCAATTATCAGAAGTTGGGGGAAGCTTTTAATTCATGATTCCTCACCTGGAATACAACCCAAAATTCTAAACATCTAAGTGACCAGGGTAGAATCGCAAATGTACTGTGAATGTATACATGTCATGCTTCTTCAATATGGTCAAACAGTGTAACAATGCCTTTTACCAAAAATATCCTACTGCTGAAAAGAAACCCTGTTTACTTGCTAAAAGTAAATCCTGGACCATCTGTCTAACCACAGCATTTATGGAGCTTGGCACAATTTTCACAGTAGGGACTTTAAAATGGCTTCCTGGATATGAGTGCCTGCAGAACTGTGTCCATACAAAGCCCATGGGCACATCAATTAAAATGTAAATTGTGTGGTCGCTAAGGGAAAAGGAAAAAGGCAGGTGCAACTCAAACATCTGGTTGATGCCTGATCCCACACATTCTGCATGACCGTAAAGCCTCTTGTAGCATAAGCTTTGCCACTCAGGGCCAAGTCCTTTGGTTGGCAGGGGCAGGGTGTGAAGCTGGGGCTGCCAAGCATCTCAATGTGAAAATGTGGCACATAGATGACAAGCAATGTGGTCAGACAGCTGTATAAAGGGTTTAAGCTCTTTCTTCAGCTCGTCACTCTGGTTTTGACAGCACTCCTGGCAGTACTGCAGAAGAGGTAACAGGTCCCAGCAAGAATAAAGAACCTCTTTAAAACAGCCACCTTAATATGCACTGGAACACAGCATTAGAAGGTAAATGTGAGGTCAGAATACATTGGAAACATTTCAAACAAGGAGAATTTTGCCAGGATGGGACAGTGATACTTTTCCTATCATGTTCAATTACAATAATGCTTCTAAAATATTTATTATTGATGCTATCACTTTCAGAACAGCAATAATTCTTAATGCCATCAGTGGTATATTTTAATAATAATAAAAGGGTCCCTCTAAGTAGATATGGACTTCTGTCAAGACAACTTTTGAGATCAGAAATATAATTGTATTTTGCACACACTTTAGGGACAGAACGACCTTTTGATCAATGATATTTAATTTAAGAGAACATAAAATCATTAGTATTGAATTTCATTTTGAAACAGCTTTCATAAGCAGGATCTATTTCCCTTTTTCAAGAACTTTCTGTGACTTCATGGCAGAACAGAGTGTGCTTTAAGTATGTGACAGTTCCAATTAAAACTTTGAATTGTGGTCAAATTCATAAATGACACTTTCGCTCTGCCAAATGTTTTATACAGCCATGTTTTAGATGACCACAAGTTATTCAATAATTTAATTCACTGCTGGCGAAAACCTCTAGATTTTATTCACAGGTGTAAAGTATGAAATTACCCACTCAGATTCAAACTGTAATTATACTAAAATACCAGCTAAAAAGTATAGTTTTTTTTTTTCCAACAGATGTCTTCTAAAAGAGTTTAAGCATATCTGTAAACCATTCTTTTTCACATGAGAGGAGGAAACGTAACATGTATTAATAGATGAAAAAAAGGAGAATATTTTTTTTTCTTGATTCAACCACAATATTTTTTTCTTAAATAAATAACTTCTGTTTTGTAAAGACACTTTTTGAAACAGTAGACATATTCTAAATCCCAATGTCATTGAATGAAAATCACTCCAGTGATTTGCTAAACATAAGTGTGTTGCTCCAGATTTGAGCGACAGTCCTCAAAACTTGTTGTCAATACTGTCCTGTCAGTAATGCCACTGCGTAATGCCAACAGTTTTATGAGTTTTTCAAAAGTATTAGATTTGGGTCTCTTGCACATTGTCTTTTGAGGTGGCCCGGATTAACAAAGGTTCGTGAGCTGAGCTGTGTATGGAATTCATAGCTGAGGCATGGTTGTAGGCAGTCTTGTAGGTATTGTAGTGGTTGAGATGCTCATGCTCCAGAGATGGCAGAGTAAGATGGCCCTCCATGCCTGGGCCTCCTGTTACGCAGTCCTCGTCTACATTGATGATCTCAATAGTGCGTGTGGGTGCATGGTGATTCTGCTGGTGATGCTGTTTCCGCATCTTGTAGAAGATAATTAGCATTACTGCTGCCATAAGAGTGATTGCAACGAAGCAGCCAATGATGATTTTAGTTGTCTTCATAACCTCATCCAAACCGTTGAGCGAGCCCTCTGTTACAGGTATTGTGTAGGGCTTTTCTGTTGCACGTGTGGACAGTGGGGTTTGAACTGTTGTCGTTGTAGTAGAGGTGGGTGAAGGACTTTCCCATATACTGGCAGAGGATGTGGGGCCTACTTTCTGTTGAACAGTGGTGGTGAAGCCTTCATTATGAGGTGTTTCTATTGTCTCTACCGTCACTGTGGTGAAGTAGCTGAAGCTACTGTTCTCTGGAGAGGACACATTCAGTGTGGCTGAGGCTGTTGTGTTACCTGCAGAATTACTAACCATACATGTGTATGTCCCTGTGTCCTGCATGGTAACATTTGTGAAATTCAGTGTGCCATCATTTAGCACAGAAATTCTGACTTTGTATGCACCATGTGTCATTATTGAACCATTGGGTGTAATCCAGCTAACTGAGGTCAGCGAGCTGGCTCTACATTTCAGTTCAGCAGCACTTCCCTCTGTTACATTTAAGTCTGCAGGAGGCTCCACAATAACGGGAGCATAACAATGAAAGTAATTCTGGTCAAGCTCACCAATATAGCGGCCCTTATATTGGGTAGGTGAGCTGCAGCGGGCACAGCAGCTGGTGTTTGCAGGTACCATCTCCTTAAGCCACCAGCTTAGCCACAGGATGTCACAGTTGCAATTCCAGGGGTTATGGTGCAAGTGCACCCTCTCCAAATGATGTAAAGGAGTAAAGAGATCATGGGGCAAAAGCGTTAGATTATTATGGGCAAGGTTAAGCTCCACAAGTGACTGAAGATCATCAAAAGAGTTCCTTTCTATAGTCTGGATTTGAGCATGCATCATCCATAGCTTTTGCAGGTGGATAAGCCCTTTAAATGAACCAGGTCGGATAACAGACAACTGGTTTCCAGACATTTCAAGTTCATCCAGTTTGACCAATGGAGTGAGATTGGGAATTTCCTTCAAATTGCACATTCCCAAATTTAGGTAGCGCAGATTGCTCAATCCTTCAAAGGCTCCTTCTGAAATGTATGAGAGCCTTTTGAGCTCCCCTAGGTCTAACCTTCGTAATGAGGGAACTCTGTTGAAAGCATAAGAAGGAATGCTTTCTATTGGATTATTTCTTAGCCAAAGCTCCTTTAGCTTAGACAAGTACTCAAATGCTCCGTTTGGGATGGTGGTGAGTCTATTATCAAAAAGCTCCAAGGTATTGAGGCTTGCCAGTCCATTGAAAGCCCCCAGCTCAATTTTACGTATGTGGTTTTTACTCAGCTGCAGAATCTCCAAGTGTCTTAGATGTTTGAAGCTGTCCACCTTTATCACCTGTATGAGATTTTCTTGCAGATTCAAATAGCGTGTGTTGGTAGAGATGCCATCAGGAACTTCTCGCAAGCTTCTGCGGGTGCAAATAACCTTGCTAAACTGGTTACTGCAGGAGCAAACAGAAGGACAAGTTTGAGCACGCACCAGTCCTGCCACTACCAGCAGCTGGAGGGCTAGAAGCAGCACAAATAAAGGGTCGGACAAGGCCCGGTTCCACCTAGGACCTCGCATCATCTGCTGCTGCTGGGAAGAGGTCATCTTGTTGAACATTCATAATTCATTGACTGTTCTTCCACTCTTTTTCATGAGGATGTGGGCCAACTGGAATGAAATGACAGAAAAGAGAAAATTAGTTGGAATAAATAACTTTCTTAGTATTATGATTGTTAAAGATTATCCTGATCAGTTTTATTTGTTTGTCTTAAATTCATTATAGCAAACATACATACAAAACAATTTGGGTTTTTTATGTTTTGTTGGCTCTAATGGCCTTTATTTGAAAGTAGTTCCACAGGAAAGAGGGCGATGAGAGAGGGAGAAGACATGTGGCAAATGTCACCAGGCTGGGAATCAAACCTGCAACCATCACCACGAGGACTAAAGCCTCAATGCGTGGGTCCTGCACCACCACAGCATCACAACAATTCACCTTTTTCGAAAGAAATATGTCTGTCATAGTACTTCAACCTCAAACACAAGAGGAACACATTTTTGTGTTGCTAAAGAACAGCAACTCATGGTGTAAGTTTAGTAGATTGTAGTGTTGATCACATACAAGCTCATCTGTAATCTTTACAGGTTTTTCATTGCTTAAGACATATTACTTCCCAGGTTTTTTGATTAAATTAGATCGCAAAAACTTGCTTAAACTAACATCAAGAACATATTTGTAGTTCCATTAGCTTTTATTCACAATGATTTGCATAAGCTCAACTGTTGGAAGTTATATGTTGTTACTGCTCTACTTTAATCTCCACCCGCATGTTTTCCTAACTCAAATGTATTTATTTTTGATCACATTGTATTCTGTGCAAAAAAATGATATATAAATTAGGCCTAAATGATGGTGGCGGCAGCAGTATTGACATTTGTCAATATCACCACTGGTAGGCCAGGCTTCAGAGTTGCAATTAAAAATCTTTTTTTTTTTTTTTTTTTTTCAGTATGACTACAGATATGTGATGGAATGGGGATGAGAGCATAAAGCATACTTTCCATTACTCAATGGAATGCTTGGGCTGATAGTACAGTAGAAGACTTTTAAGGAACTGTGCCACTGGATTGCTCTATTTTGTGACTGGGTTCAGTAATGTGTTGCTGATTCTGCAACAGAAAGCTCTCCACTTCAGGACGAACAGGCTATTACTGTAACTGCTGATTAATTGCTAGATTACTGACTCCATTAATTCTTCAATTACAAAATTCAAAGTACCCAAGTCCTAGGACGGAGAAAGAAAGTGTTTCCATTCAAGCAGGCAGACAAACGTGACAGGGATCACACACCATGCTAAAATTCACTTTAAATGATGGCTCCTTTTTATACAAGTACACATTTGTGGCATGCTGTATGGAGAAGTTAGTTACCTACGTGTCCCTGAGGGCATTTGTTCTGCAATATGAATATCTCGAGATAAAATCCAAATTGCATGATTGAAATAATTAAATTAAGACTAGATTTAGTATCAAATTTGCCTTGCAAGGCTTCAATCATTTTCAGTCACTTTGAAGCTGTCTTTCAGTTTCATAGAGACTAAAAGACAGGCCGACTCAGCTCTGGAAGATCCCAGACACAAGTCACAACGCCAGCCCTCAGCTGTTCCCTCTTCCTCCCGTTCCATCATGTTGCTGAGAACTCCAGTCTCCAGAACCAACTGAAGAATGGTGTTGGGTTAAAGAGAATGACGTAGGTGGCAGAGACACCATTCTCACTTGGGGCTCGCTCCCCAACTGGCCTCACCTTCTGCCACCCACAGTCAACAGTTAAGTGCCATATTGACTGACACCTAAGTCAACCACCTTGCCTATAGGTGGGAGAACCTGGATCTGGTTCTCCCACCTGGATCAGCTAAGCAAAGGGAGCCCGGCATCAGCAGCTTAGAACCCAAAGACCCGTCAGTTCAGTCAGCACTATAGCTTCACCCCAGGTGAGAACACCCACCCTTCAAACCCCCATTGTCCATTTGTGCATAACCTTAATCCCATAACCTCCCAAACCACACTTTGTCCTACAAATGTCCAACAGCAGCACCCCTACTTTCAATTATAACTTCTTTCACTTGGTAAGAAGTAAAACCTTGCACCTGATAAAAGAATAGGGTTAATTTTAGGTTGCTTGTTTTCCACCTGCAGTAGTACTAGCATATAAGCCCATCTCATCTCTAATATATTCATAAATACAAATTTAAAAACTTTTCATTTATGAACATTTTAGTTGCTAAAATAATTAAAAAGAAAAGCAATGTTTCCCTTCTCGTTTTTGCCGTTTCTTGATCCATTACTCCAAAAGATCAACCATCGAAAATAGATGTAAACAATGAATCAGCAGAAGGGCCACAGAAAACATGAAGCCGATTTACAAAGCAAAACAAGATGTCAGCATAACAGCAATGAAAGCACAAAACTGGATTTGCATAGTGCAGAGATGGATTTAGACATAAATTGATAACAAGATGAGATTAGAAAGACAATACATCTTTCAACTTTTGAGAAAGATTAAAAATCGCTCTCTAGTCTTTGTCTGCAAGAGAGAGCTGAAGACTGACCCAGATTAAAAGGAGTTAGACAGTCGAGGAGCAAAATTTCAAACATTTTTAAATACTGAAAATATTGAAAATTTCACGTTATAATGCAAACATCATCATTTCCACATATTTGCAAAGTAAAATACACCTTGATGCAGCTTACTCGGAGGACATACTGGTTAACGTCTAAAATATGCAGCAGAGTAGTTGGACAAGATAACAGCATGTGACATCTTTGTCTTTGCACGAAACTACCACAGCAACAGACAGACACTTACAAATGTGCCAATTAGAAATACAACTCACCACATTACCCTAAGGCGTAATGTGGTGAGGGGGCAGTTGCATCAGCAAACCAGCTTGTTTTCATTTTATTCTATCAGATGCACTGTCAGACCCCGTTAGGTTTATAAATAGGAGAGTGACCGAGAATGGAGACATTTGAATGGCACAAAACTATAGTTTGGTTATATACAATATAAATCTGGCTATCATCATTCACTTCTACTAGCCATTAAAAACAGCATTGTATTAGATAGTGTTTTTACATTCACAAAAGTTATTGGGAAACAT
This sequence comes from Poeciliopsis paucimaculata, assembly GCA_903067055.1. NCBI lineage: Eukaryota > Metazoa > Chordata > Actinopteri > Cyprinodontiformes > Poeciliidae > Poeciliopsis > Poeciliopsis paucimaculata. Next base: position 11,609 of record CAEGAD010045722.1, read on the forward strand.
CTGAAAAATAACCAAATAGAGATAACATTTTACAAAGCTACTGCAATAGCAAAAACATTTGCAACATCTTCCACTCCAACAATTATTTTCCAAAATCCAGATATTCAAATACTTCAGATATTAAACTGTCTCCTGTTTAATATCTGAACTACTTTATACAAAACCTAAGTTTTTTTGATTAACATTTGACAATACATTCAGTTAATTGTATTACATGTTTGTACATTTTTGTTTTATTCCAATCAACCAGAGCATGTTTCATTTAATAATGAAAGACAACCCTCTGTTAAACTCCTTTTCAGAAAAATGTGTATTTCCTAGTAATAATATTGTTTGACTGGAAATATTTTAAGCTTCAACTGCTGCAAGTTATGCAAAGCAACAGACCACTATAAGCAGCGGTCACACCCATGGCGGGTGATCCGTTTATGGGAGATCATTACTTTTGGCACAACACCAGCAAAAGTGCATTTGTGACTGGTTATTATGATTTTAAAATTGAAACCTTGGAAAAGCATACATGCCACAATAAATGCACTCAAGTCTCCAAATCTCTCCCCGATGCCTTTCAGTGGCTGTCGGCACCAATCATAAAAGACATGATGACAAACAACTTAAATGCTGACTACATTATTGCAAAACAAGAACCTACCTTCAAGTTTCTTGTTAATTCTTCATAAGAAATATGTTTTTTACCATAATTAAATGTTTATTTTGAGAAACTGAAAAGATCCTTAGGTGTGGGAAGCTCTTAACTTTGGGAAATAGTGTGGTCAGGTTTCCATCAGGAAGTTATTGTCATGTTTTTGCTGAAATGACTGACTCACATGCACAATTGGTCCCAGGAGGTAAGACTTAAAAGGTTTATTATACAGTGAAATACATGTGTAGATGGTCTTTGCTCCACAGGGATTTTCTGTCAGCTCATGAGGACTAAGACACCGGCCTTCTCTGAGGAAAGAGAAGAGAGGTGATTGGAGGAATGTTGATAGTGAGGCTGAAATGGATCCCAGTAGCTTACTGGATAAATGGTGGAGGTTTTGTCTGGGGAAGGCGAGCAGACTTTAGGATGATTATCTGTGTAGTGATTATAGATGGAAGGCGCTGGTGATCTGAGCATAGAGTTGGGGATGGAAACATAGAACAGAGGACAGGCCGCTCACTGGTCGCTGAAATAAGGAGCATGATGGCTGTCAGTCACGAATGATGTAGAGTAATTCTGAAGCAGAGGAAGTTGGTTGATATCCAAAAGCTCTAGGGACATGCAGCTCCTTTAAAGGACATAAAACACGGAGATTAATCTTGAAGCATGACGCTAGACAGCTCACTAGAAGAGACAGAGACTTAGTTTACCACTCAATCAGTGAGAGACTGACAATTCACTCCTCATAAACACCGGGAGATTGGCTTGATTGCTTGCAGGTGTGTGGGAGCACACCTTTACATCTACACCTCCAACACTGTTGCACCCTTTGGTGGGAACCTGAGATTCAGAAAGAAACTGACACGAAACAAAAACACCCCAGATTTCTAACAGTTACAGTCACAAATCCTCATTCTTCCATTGATTGTTTTGGAATTTATGAGAAATCAGTTTTAAGAAACGTTATGGAAAATATTCATTTTCCATAGGAAGCTAATTAGCCATAAATTAGTGAATTTATTCATATTAATGGCCACACCAAGCTACACAAATGCCTCCACTAGCTTAACATTTTTAATGGGTGCTTGTGTTTCAGCAAATCAAACAGAAAAAAAAAAAAAATGTCGTTGGAGAGCTGGAAAAATTTGAGTGGCATTAAAGTCAAACAAATTAACTAGAAAAGTTACTGCTTGGCATGAAGTATCATATTTTCCTTTTTTTTTATATTCAGTAGGCATGTGAAAGTTGACTCTCTGGCAAAGAGTGAGCGACAAAGTCTATGTCTCTCACACTGCACAGCAAAGAAGGAAAAAAGACGAGGAGATACCGCGAAGCATGAGACAGTTGAGAGAGAGGAAGGTCGGCATATACAGCAGAATGAGAGAGACAGAAGGAGAGAGAGGGAGATTAATGAGATATAAATCAAATCAGGTCACGTCTTGATAATGCCAGCAATCTTGCAACAGCTCCAAATATAAATCTGAATCCTTTCAGGACTGCAGTGTGGGAGGGATACCCACCACATGTTTTACAGACCCTCTCTTTTCCATCTCTGCATTCTCACTGCATAAACAGGACATACAATAAACAGATTGAATTCATTAAATAAAACTTTCTCTTGCAAGATTAAAATGTCCACATTTGATTGTGTAGAAATATTTTGCATAGTCTTCTGCATAGTCAGGGCTCTCATTATCAAACGATTAATGAATGAGAAAGAGAAAGTTGCACATATGATACAGCTTTAAGTATGTGTATCACTCAGTTTCACTTTCATGTATTTTTGTTCTATGTTCTATATTACGTAAACGCCCAAGTCTATAAGAGATTGAGGACTTTTTGCTTTTCTTCTTCTAAACTAGTTTTAGGCATGTGCAATTTGTGAGATGAAAAACAATATCTTAAAGTATGCATATCAAACCAATCTTTTATATGCAAACTTATACATATATGTTATTACTACAAAACAAGTAAAAAGCAAAGTAGATAAAACAAATCATATGGTCAGAGTCAGAATGGCTCTGGTACTCTTATGGGTATTGTTGTGACAGACACCACCGACCTAAGCACTGCTACTGACCAGTGCCATCCCCCATGTCAAACAAAATCACCAACAAGGACAATTGACTACCCTGCTATACAAAAATGCTGAGTATGAACGGCAGAAAAAAGAAGCGTCACTTGCTAGATACTGATCAAATTGAATTTCTGCTGGCTGCACCATAAAAACGTCTGTGTAATATAGGCTCTACTACGCCTCACAAATCAGTAAAACCTCCCTGAAACATGAGGTCAAAATCTGATGACTGATGCCATTTTCTTACATCTTTACTTTGAACATTTTGCAAGAAATCAAAAACCATGTTCACAAATTTGACAATTTTTAGGTGCGTAAAATGCAAACATTTACATTCAATAACACACTTTCAATTATATTCAAACTGACAGATATTAGCCTGGCATACTTTCACTTTCATTTAAATTAAGGAGAGGTATTTGACACACTTGTTACCCCCAAAAAACTCCACCTGTGCTGTTCATGGGGACATAGGGAAATTTTCAATCCAAATGAAGAACCTTACCGATGCTGAATGCAGCCCAATAACCGTAACATGGCAAATATGTTATAGTAACATATTTGCAGAAAAGTTGTTGATGATTCTCTCTGTGTATAATGCATGCAGTTTGAGAACCCCAGTACACAAATTAATTTTTTAACCTCTTTTCCTATAATAACACAGCTCAACAGGCTGGTATTTATGAAACAATAGCTTCAATACTTTCCAGAGTGCTGCTTCTTAAGGACTATTTCCTAATAAACGAGGTAAAATAAAACCACCTAAACTGGTAAGTTCCTTAAACATTTTTAATGTTTGTTTTTTAACAGTCTTCCCAAACATTAGGAGCGATCCCTAACAAAATTACTGCACCTGCAGAGGAAGAGCCTTGCATTAGCTAATTTACATATTTAACTTTCCTCTCTCATAAGAGATCTGATTAACCTAAGCAGTGATTTAAAAACTAATGAATGCATTTGACCCTAAAAGTGCATCTAATCAGTGCTGCTTTAGTGATGCACTTGAGTCGCACATGCTCATGTTCATAAGTCTTATCATCCCTAGCCTCCTCTAATGAGAGGGTTTTAAATACTAGTAAATATTTTACCATAACAGCCAGGTCACATAAAAACAGCAAATGTACAACACATTGTGTTATATCATTATACATATTTTGCAAGTTTTTCCACATATCACTGACTGACTGAAGCATGTTATAACTCCACATCTTTTTGCAGAGTTGTTTTTCTGTATACCTGCTAGATAATGCAGTTGCTTGATGAGTTTTTCCTCTGGATGTTTATCCCACTATGCTCTACATATTTAGGTTAATGTTCCTCTTCTCACAGATTTGCTTATTTCCCCTTGCCTTATCAGACATGCCTTGAAAGCTGCTTCCCTCATCAGCTGCTGCCAGGGAGAACCAGTCAGGCATGTGAATGCCATACTTTAGAAACAAGTGACTGTAAAGTGGGTTTGACTGTATAATGCAAACCACAAACAAAGAATTAGGATTTAATGCAATTCCCCAAAGTGTAAGGAGTTATTGAATAAAACGGTAAAGCCTTGGTTCCGAAGCTATTCAACTTCCCAAGCTTGCCTTTCTCATATATTATAAAAGAAACAGATTTTATTCAGACTAAACCACTTTCATCAGTTGACCAGTTGTGATGTTTATGTACAGGTTTTCAGCAGTAGACAGAAATTATCATGGGTGCTTTGAATGGTCTACAGTCCCATACACAACAAACTGTAATCCACTGTGCATTTTGATATCACACTATAAAAATGAGCATCAACATCTCTCAACACGATCTATGGGGGCTCGTTTGTTGGATCGGACCACACGGACCAGACTTCATTCCCCACATGAATCAATGTCCCTTGGCAGTCTTTGACCCTGTAACAGGTTTATCATTGCGCTGCCTTTAAACCACCTTTGAAAGATACATACTACTGCACAGCTAAAACACATAATGTGTAGATTTTGATATGCATAGATCTTCTCAATCTTGCTCAATTCCTTGCACAAATCATTGCTTCTGCTTCCAACACATTAACTTTGAGAACAAAATTTTGTTTTGCTTTCCAATAGTGCTGGTCAAGACATAAGCAGCATTTTTCACTTCAATTTTCATTGGATATAATGTTATCCATTGTCAGAATGCACTGTTCAAATAGACCCATTTGTTTCATCACAATATGTTGATGATCATATTATATAGAACAAAACTGTATCCCTAAATTGAGTAATTTTCTTACCATGTTTTTAAATGCAAATGTGGTAATTATGACTATTCTTTTAAGTTCCTTCTTAAGTATTTTGAGCAGCTAAGCTCTTTTTTTAGGTTGTTGTATTTTTTCTTTTCAAATCCTTTGATCTACAAACAAAGGCTTGGCTATGCTGTCATGCACTCTCATGTATGACACCAACACTAATTATGACTACAGTAAGCTTCATTGCAGCCACTACTTCTTGGGGGCTCTGTTCTATCACTACATATTTGTTCAGAGCATCTCTGTGTAAACATACAGTCTCTCACTATTTACAATGATGTGTTTTTCTCTAGTTTTGAATTTGGTCTTTTATTAGTGTTTTGTTGAGTAAACATAACATCAGCTGCTGCACACAAAATAGCATGATTTTTTAGTTGTTGTACATGAAATTCCATGTAGATGTTTTGTATGTGTGTGTAACTGGACTGAATTCAGACATGCAGATCAAGTCAAGATGCATATGCTAGGCAAAATCTTGACTAGAAATGAAAATATGTACCTATTATATGTAGGGAAAGTACATACATGAGAATTAAGCTGTATGTTATATTATTTGAATATAAAGATATTATACAGCCATACACATAGTTATTTTTGATACATGTGTTTTCAAATGTATCTGAAGTGTGGGTTTTCATGATGTGTAAATTTCTCTAAGATGTGTACATGGCATTTGGCTTGTTTCATGGAGAGCAGTGTGCTGGCAGCAAGAACTAGTAGGTGACAAGAGCTATTGATAATATCAATCTTCACCCTGTGAACATTTTAGAGAAGCTGTGGGTAAAAAAATGGTTCCCAACTACCCCTCAAGGATGTCATGGCAGGAGTCTGTCAGTAATACTGCTGTCACTCTGGTGTCTGTTTGAGGTCAAGGTTGGTGTGAATCATTTTAACGGTTTCTAAATCATGCAGAGGTTAAATGGGAAGTGAGCTCACACAGAGAAACAGTTGTTTCTCAACTTCTACAGCTCTGTGTTGTAGTCATTGCAGTAATCATTTGTTGTTGTGAATTTGTACTTTTTTGGTAGTATTTCTAAACCATCAGAATGCAGAATAATGGAGATAGGATAATGTTTTTATGAACTGGTTTCTTGTGAAGTACATATGAGCAATCAAACAAAATGCAGGAAATCTTATTTTGAAGAATATGAGATAAATTATCATAGAGGAATAATTACAAAAACGGAACAGAACAGCTCCACATCAAGAGTGTTTCTTAAGAATGCACAATTGTCAAGCAGATGGACCATCTGCTAAATTTAATATCCTTAAACATGTTTGCATGACATGATTAATTGTGTTGGCACTAACATGTCAGCTTAACAATGTCTTTGATAAATTTGCATAAGGTTGTTGTGAAACTAAGTCCACTCCCAAACAGTTCAATCTGGTAAGAATTTTGTCTCACTGATCAACATTTTGTCCTCTGTATAATCTGCCTCATACAGAGTCTTTTTGCTTATCTATTTACTCCTTTTACTGTCTTGTACTGGTACTGTTATTTAAAAGACCAGTGAGATAAGTAACACCTGAACAGCTGGCAAAAGAAAAATAACCTGCGTTTATATGCATTATATTAAAGTTTTTGTAAGGCTTTTCAAATTCCACCTGTGAGTGTTTTTGACTATATTTCTGCAATAAAATTACCTTAAATTTGTTATGGCAATCAATAAACCTTTTGGAAAATACTTTGATGACACTCTTCTTTAATCCATCAAAGATGTTTGAGATTTTCAAACCAGCTAAAATGTCCAAACAAGTCCTCCCCTGAAACATGCCTTTCTTTGTCATGTATTTGTAGAGGACTATATGACAAGGCATATAAATCTGCAGACATTCCAAAAGAGTCTGTAGTAAACACATGTCTCTTCTGGCTGAGAATCTTTGAATATTTGAAAGCTTTCATAAAAATGTGACTTCTTTTTGGTTCCATGAAATTGTGTTTGGCCAAAACCTACAACAAATACATTTTATTCTTTTTCACAAACTAAGTACTTTGCTTGAAAAATAACCATTAATGTCTTGTCACATTGCACATTTTCTTTTGCTGAGCTCAGGTCTTTCCCACAAAACTGCTCTTAAAATTGCTAAAGCCGTGTTATAGAAAGAATGCACGGAAAACATCTTCAAGAGACAAAACAGGCCAATTGAGTTCACTGCAGCACTCTAATATCAATTTCTATGAAGGCATCCTATCTAGCCCCACAGGAATGGATAGAAAAAAGCATAGATCAAATTTGAGTAAAACCACAGGAAAAGAAGCTTTGAAGTTTGTGAACCAACAAAAGCAACTATTCATGCAAGTTATATCAAATGAGATGAATGGCATTTAACTTTTTAAAAGGTCTGACAGACAGCACCTTCATACGTGGGCTTGAAAGCATCATAAAAACCAGGAGAGTTCCTCTCTTTTGGTGCAGAAGTGCACCAAAAGCCTGGTGCACTTCTGCATTTTTAAAAAGAATAAATTATTGTGGGGAAGGTAGAAAAACTAAATACTGCTCCCTGTCAAATATATATCATCCTAATGTGTGCAATATTTCAGTTTTTTCATATGCCATATGACAAAAAAAATAAAGATTTTGCTTAACCTATCATCTTTTTAAATCAATAGATTTTGCCAATATTTGAGCAACCAATATGAAGTAAACTCCTTATGGAAGTAGTTAAGTCAGTTATCAAGACTGACTGTGAGACAAATCTTTTATTTTTAATCGTGTGAACTTTCCTTTACTTTTAATATAGCATTTGCGTAAAATATTCCCATTTCATCTTGAGACTGAAACCATAACCTGTCTCTCAGGTTTAAAGAGCAAGTGACTAAAGCTGAAGGATTACATCTAAAAAAGCACCTGGTTGGTTTGTTCGATGATTGAATTTTTTTTTTAATCTATGAGACTTCAGGATTGCTGACTATAGTGCTTTCTTATACTTATATGCACCTTATTTTTGTTGGTTGTTTTCATATTCTCTCGTTATGCTGAGATGAAGACATATGAAGCCTTTGGTGCTCATCTGCATCATCATTGCTTGTCTTGCCACAGCCAATCACTGTCAAATCCCCAATCTTCCTTCGCCAATCATCGATCAAGAATCCCTTCGTAAAGCTCATCATCCATCGATCCACCTGCTTCCCAGGTGATTCTACCCACCTCCACGCTGTCTCTCACCCCATCCTCCCAAGCCCCTTCCAGCTCTCTCTCTTTCCATTCTCCACTCCACTAATGTTCGGGCTCAGGGGGAAGCAGACCCTAATCCTCACCCTTAGTTCTCTATTCAAGCTGGTGGCAATTCTCAGCATTGTGGTTCTCCATGCTAAGTTCTTGCTGTATGGGGTTGAAGAAGAGTCAGTGAGTTGAATTTATGAATTCCATTTATTAATACCAAAATACAGCTCATCCATAGTCCATGGTATCTTTAATGGCAAGGAGAACAAAATGGCATCAAACTAAAGTTTTTCATTCTCTTTGCTAGCCTCTAAGCAAAGAGAAGAGGGTGAGAGAGGGGGTGTTCCCTAACATGTCATTTCCTTTAGCTTTAGCTTTGCAACTAACTAAAAAAAGATATAAAGAAAACACATAATTATTTATTCTCAATAGTATACACATCTTTTGTCAGGGTCTGAGCACCGAAGAAACCTACTTTCAAATGAAACTCTCTAATTGCTGCGGCTTTTCTCTGTGTGAATCTTTCCAGATTGAAATTATATGATTTATTTATTTATTTGTTGTCTGATTTTACCTCTTATTCCCACTTGGGAAAAGTCTCCATCAAGCTGTAGAATTTGGTAGCTAGACAGGACGACTGGAATAAGTGAAAGGGAAGCATCTGCAATCATGTAAAATTGCAGACAGATCTTACATGACCTCCGTCACAATCAAGCATGTTTTGTTTTTTGAGCCGAGTATGAATGTAGTCAGGTCTTGTCAACTGATTAAAGTAAAGTGGTCCGGATGGAGCTTAATTCAAAAAAAGAAAAGTTACATTTGATAAAAAAATATATATATGTTTCAGTTAGAATCATAAATGATAATCTTGTTCATGCAGTTTATTTTCTGTTTGAGAGAAGTAGATTTTTTGAATCATTCAACTTTGAAAGTCATTCTAAAACCTACTAACACTAATTCAATGTGAATACTGAAAACAAACAAGTTTCATATTACCAACATCAAAAACTGACCCTGCTGACAATACTTCTTTATGGTGCAATCCTTCATATATAATTCAAACATGGGTCATTGGGAGTCTTCTCTGATGGTTCAAAAGCAACACCACACTGACAGATGTCCTTTGTATGGTGAACATATCTAAAAGCAAATCTAGTATTTCTGAAATTGAATATTTCATATGTGGTAAAAAAAAAAAAAAAAAAAAAACCTCAAACAAATCTTCATTAATTAGGTAGTTGGAAAATATTTGTTGTCCCTTATGGGTTGGTGATTAGGAAACCCACTAGAAGTAAACCTTCTAGTGGGAGTCGTTTTCTTCAGTAATTGCTCTGCATGGTCGTAAAGCTGCCCAAGAAAGTGATGCTATTTTAAAGGACCCAGAGCATCCTTTAGTGCCAGTATTGTTCCAGTTTGATGTACTTAATAACCTGGATGATTATGTTTCCTAATAGGCTGTCAAGTAATTTTAAGTATTCTTAAAACAGTTCAGCAATTTTCTTTTTTCCATTTTTATTGATTAAACAAAGAAACATATTAAAAGAACTATCCTGAACTTTTCCAAACAAAATTACAGATTATAATTGTTCTGCATAATAATATGATTTTACTGCTAAAATAGAACAAATTGTATTTTATTTTAACAAAAAACATTGTGCTTTTGATTTGTAAAGTGTTTGGTGCATTAAAATTATTTTAGTCTGCTACAGATTTTTATTTTTCATTTTTGTATTGCACTGTTTTTTTAACAGTAAAAGCTCCAATGATAATTCCCCTCTGTCCCCCCACAAGGACAGTTCATTCTTGTATTTTGTACTTTTCCAAGAATTGCAGTTTGCAAAGTAAGGCAACCATAGGTACAGAATTATGGAGCTATGTTGTGTCGCATGGAGTTTTTTTTTTTTTTTTAATATTTGTTTTTCTGTTTCTTTCATTCTTTGGTAGATCACACTTTCTTGCAAGCTTAGGAAGAAGGTCAAGGTGAATAAACTCCCATTTCAAGCTTACTTCATACCTGCCAGTTCAATAACTTGTACTTTGACTTCTGGTCATTTTTATTCCAGCTTCCAGTCCAACATGCGTGTCTGTAAATACAAGAAACAAGGTATAAGCATAGGTCATTCTTGAGAAAACAAAACATGTATTTTTTATTTTTTTTAATTTTCCTTACCACAGGCTTTAGTAAATACTTTTGATTAAGAAATTACATATAAAATGTGGTTTACTTAATCATCTAATGGAAAGACATCAACTTTAATGCACTCCTTATTGGGAAAAAAAGTTTTCTGTAGTACTGTTTTCCTTACAGATGTTTGTAATAGTCACTTTGAGATTTTGCTTAAGAGCGTTAACAATATATGCTCCTCGATGGTTAGAAATGCTCATTCCCTCAGGGTCAATGCAATTTTCAATTCTATAACGCCTTGAGTAAGGTTCTGCAACAAACACATACACACAAATAAATGCAGAGTGTGGGTTAGTTACACAGTCAATGAGGATGGCCCCTGGTAAATATATTATTGAGAAGGAAAGCAAACAGAGATTAAGGTTTCTATCTTTTATGCCACACAGCAATACCGTGTAGAAACTGTGCAAATAAGTGTGTGTTTGATTAGCAATAGAATATAAATGTGTGTGCTTATCACACCAAACTTTGTTTTGGTGTGATAAGCCAAAACACTCATGAACTTCGGTTCATGAGTGTTAAATGTACTGTCACATTACTTCAAAATGACACTTAAATAACAGCCGTGGAAAGCCACAAGCATATTAGCCCCTGTCTGTTGTGCACCTGAAAATTCAACAATGAATAAAAAAAAGGGGGATATTCCACATTTGTTGAACTTTAAGTTTAAATTTTGTTCAAAGGTTTTTAGATAGAACTTTGCCAAATACAAATATAAACACTTCTCTCAGGATTCTCAGGATGTGATTTTTCAAGGTCTAAGTAGCTAAGTAGCTAAGTAGTTTTATCAGTAGAATTGTGTACTTGAGATTAATTCAAAATACACAGCAGTACCTACGTTCATCCAAATGAGGCGAAGTGTCACGCAGTCACAATTTTACTCAAGTGTGAGTTTCAAATAATCTCAGGCTGAAAATAAATACCTGTGGCATTAAGAAGGAAGCTCCTCTATGCATACATTAAATCACAACAAAGGTACAGTTTACACAATGAAGCAGAAATACAAAACACTACGGTAAATAATGATATGATGACCAAGTTTCTGATCGCCTACCAGCATTCTGTAACTTGAGCAACCATGAAATGTTTAATGTTGTCTTTTCACGGTGTAGGATGGTGTATCAATAAATAGATCAATGTTGGTTGAAATGTGAGAAAATGCTTCCATTTCCTCTCTTTTTTGTAGTCCGTACAAAAGAATTGGTGTTCTTTTGTACACCATCAAAATCCCTGTCTCTAAGAGCAATGATGCAACAAATTAAGACTAATATCAATGTCTTCTGCTCCAAAAAGTCAACATATTTTGACCTGCTGATCACACTACATCACCCTCTGAAACAGATCAGAAAAGCATACCATGCTGAATCAAAAGGGTACGCAGCCACTCTTTCAATTAGGGTATTTTGTTGGGAGAGGCAGTGCAGTTTGTCGTATGCCGAGAATAGACTCCCAAAGGAGAAGTGGTGAAATAAGCTTAGCTCTGTTAGCCATTTTTCATTATCTAATAGTAAATGTATGTGTTTTCGGTGGACAGGCAGACAGACAGACAGTCAGAATCATGGCAGAACTACAGGAGGCAAAGGAGGGATCGACTACACTGTCCAGTAGACTTTTGCTCCCCAGTTGCCCTCCCCAGTTTTATATCCTAAAAAAATCCTGCAAATCTTAAAACATTTTTCTTTAGAAGTCTTTTATAGCCTTCAACATAAATATTATGCCACCAAAAATTCTACATTTATAAATATAATGCAGGGATTCCTGAACAATCTGGCTGTGTCCCTGCATTAAACACTATCTGCCTCTTGCACAGTGACCACACATGCTAGTGTTTTACAAGCACATTGACATCTGTAGCCCAGCAGAGAGGAGCTACTTTCTCCAGGTGATGATTAGCAGAAAAAATTAAAGTCCAATGAAGTTTGTAATGAAAGGTGATCACAGTTTAACATGTTGCATTATCAAATTATCACTTTCTGACAGTGACTCAATCCATCCATCCATCCATCCATCCATCCATCCATCCATCCATCCATCCATCCATCCATCCATCCATCCATCCATCCATCTCACTTAATTCTCTATGTTACATCATGGATTCTAAATCAATTAAAATTCAGCTAAATGTACTTTGATACATTTTCATTTGATATTAAATAACACGTCTGGGATATACAACATGTGAGCTTGCAGGATTTTTTAACATATCGTCAGTATTTCAGTATGTGCATGTCTGCGCAGGTGTAGTCTATGAACATAGTTACTAACAAACACTTACAGAGATATAGACAAACATTTAAGATGCCAAAAAATGTAGCAACCATTGCCAGATTCCAGTTTTTCATTAGAAAGAGCGATGTACAGTAAAGACATTCTAAAGACAGAATAACTTTATTGTACATCACATTTTTTAAATGTATTTAATATATATATTTTTTGGATTAAATGTTTAAAAGATCTTGATTGGTACAACAGTATTATTTTTGCTCCAAAAAGAGATGCATCAGTGAGAAAAAAATCACACCAGAGTGGAATTAGCGCAATCAGGGTAGATATGGAATTAATATGTCTGATTAAGAGCCTGACTGAATTAGCATTTGGTCCAAAGGGGATTCTAGCTGCAGGGGAGGGATGCAATATGTTGGGGAAGCAATAAAGGCTGACAGATTGGTCTATGGAGTAACAAAGACAATACAGAGCAGGGGAACATGCACAAATGTGTTCTTTTGTTTTTGGTTTCCTCTAAGCCAACTTTTCGATCAAAGTTTGTTTTTGTCATTTAATTGCAATACCTCACCTAGACAAGCAAAAACGCCTAAGAGAGTTGTTTTTTTTTTTCTTTTATCAAATTTACTGATCAATTTATTTCTACATATGGTGACATTAAAAAAAAAAAAAGTATTTTATTATTCTTTTCAAAAAGATACATTTCTCTCCAATAGATTCATTGAACAATAATACATTTAAAATGTGTGAAGAATGTGTCTAGCAGCTAATAGAAACTATTTCACAGAATTTTTTTATTTAACTAAGGTCACTAATGGCCATGAGGGTTATGAGTTGTGGTTTAACTAAATGCAGATTATATGTAGTTATTCTTTATTGTTATATTAATTTCCCTCACCCCCTTTGCCATTTTCTCTTCTCTGTCCTCAGCCTGTTTTTTGCTCTTTTCCCTCATACCTGCAACTTGTTAGCTCAGCAGCCCAGGTCTTTGGTTCCAACATTCACCCTCCCATCATTTAATTAACTTTCCCGCCCACACTCATTGTGGTTCATCCTATTATACACTGGTATATTCTCTGTTTCTTCTCTGTGTTATCTGGTGTGTTTTTTTTTTTTTTTTATGTTGTTTTTTTTCATTGGATTTATGTTTTTTGTTCAGCTCTGGCTCCCTGAACTACCTGTGAACATACAGATTTGTGTAAATTTGTATGTTTTTTTCATCGAACATTGTTCAATGTGATCGATGCTCATAACTATAACTAAGAGACGTAATTAAACATGAATTATAACTAGAGACAAGAAATAGACATAACTAGAAACACCAGTCTTTTCATAAAACAGAAAACACTGATGCAATTAAAGAAAAAGACAGAATAATCAAACCTCAAAAACAACCGAGGACATAATTTTGTTCCATATATAAAATAATTGAAATGTACAGATAGCATAAAGTATTGTCACTTTGAGTAATCAAATAGCGCAAGGGGCAAAGTCAAATGACATATATTAACATTGTTTATTTTCTCTTACAGAAGGAAGCGACTAAGCTATCTTGTAGAGATCTGTTAAATCAAACTGTGATTGATTGATTATGTCATGTGGTTTCTTACTGGCTAGAACATACAGCCTAATAGTTGAATATTAAAGGAAATGAGTTATAGTTTTTGACAATGATTTTGGAAATAATATTAGCTATGCATTTTCTGAAAGGGTAGAGTGACCAGAGAAAGGTTGAGATTGTTCTATATTATTATGCATAGATCAAATAAATCTATATAGATCAGGAACCCCTCAACAGCTGGGGCTCAAATCCCAAAGACAGACAAATGATTTGGCCAGAGAGAAGCTATCTCTGTGGAAGAAAATTCTGGACTGCAGTTTGCCTTGTGTCCACATATTTTTCAACTCTTATTCAGGAAGATCTGGTCTGACTGGGATATGAAAAGCCATTCTGTCTCCCCAAGCCTCCACTTTGAATTCTTTAGTTTCAGGATTAGAACGACAGATTAGGTTAAACTGATTTTAGTACTTGACTCCATACAAGTCAATAAACCTGGTTCAGAGTCAAGAACAAGTTGCAACATATGGGAAGTGTGGCCATTAATGAGTGTGATCTGTAAAACCTAGTTGACTATGGGTTCTTAGTCTGACTAAATAATGGAAGGAAGAGGGGTGGGACAGTCAGATGGAAGCCTTTAGAGACCAGATAAGTTTCCCCCTCTAAACCATCTACATACATTTTATAAAAATCCTGATCAGGGTAATACTGGGCAGATTTAGGAATCTCAGTACATTAGCTTAACACCTAAGAGCTGCTTAGGTATTAAGCTCTCTGAATAGGAAGTGCCAAGCATAAAAAGCCACACTACTTGCTTGGTTCATATGCACTCAACTCAAACCTTAAATATGTGATTATACATCAATCTTATAAAGGTACAGAATCCAAGTCACTTGAGGTCCAGGGTAAAGATTCCACAGTAAGTAGTGATTTGGGAAACCATGAAATCTGCTGGTTTTGGTCCACTGTGATTTATCCAGTCCAAGTTCAGCAGAGCCATTTTACCCACACATTTTCGAACACATTGTACTTTCTTCTGATAATGAGCTCTATGAAGATTCTTATTTTATTTTAAAGTACTTAGCACCTGCCCATACTCCCGAAAGTACCAATACCTGAGCATTTGCTTGATTGTCCAGCAAACTCACTTGACCTTAATTTCATAGAAAATATATTAAGTATTGTCAAGGAGAAGGTGAGACAACAAACTCAATCAGCTGGTTATTAAAACAAAGAGTGCTTGCTTAACACTTCTGCAGAGTCACATTTTGATCCCCCGACATGCCATGTACAAAAAAACAAAACAAAAAAAAAATATCAGAAGTGGAACACAAAGTAAAGCAAAAGGAAGAAAAAATAAAGGTAATAGATGGCATACTTCAACCGAGCAATTTGTGATTCTGGAAATAGTAGAACCTGTGCCACTGTTGATATGGAATGCACAACACACTAAAATGGAAGTTACGTGTTGTGTGCTTTATAAATCGATGCTTGTGCAATTTCAATCATTTGCCACACTGTAAATTAGGAGAAAAATAAAGACAGTAAATAGACACAATTTCTTAAAAACAACAAAAGCATAGGATGATGAAGGGAGCGGGTAGGGACAAAAATAAAAAGTATACAGCTGAGAGATGAAAACCTTGGAGTGGGAGAAAGTCGAATACCAATTAAGAAGAAAAGCCAAGGCGGCCTAAAGAAACCTTTTGGCAAATGAGTGTGATATGTGAGCAAAGAAGGTGAAAGACAGAAAGGGAAGAGGAGAGAGCAGTAGAGGGAATTTTATATTGTCATTATTCATTTCATTTTCCTGGTGTGATGGACATTATGGTGAGTCACCAAGTGCGTCTTTCTTCAGAAACAGATGAGTGCAGTAGTTGAAGAGGCAAACTGACAAATTAGATTAATTTCTCCCTTCTGTTCTTTGCACTCCTTTGGATTTTCCCCCAGAAATTAAACAGCAGGCGTCAAACGGTGCCACATTTGGTACGAGAGCCAGCTTCTTGTTTGATTTCTATTAACCTTATGAGGCTGTGTTCTTAAGGTAATTTATTTGATTTTGATCAAATAAATTGATCAAAATTTGTTTGATCAATTTATTTATTTTAGGCTTTATCTTTAACATAGAACTTCCTCGTGGTTTGCTGTTATATTTTTTTCTAGCATCTATCTATTTATATTTCTTCCTCTTTTATTATCATATACACATATTAGTCTTATGTATTAGTTTTAAAACACTCTGGGATATAAGAAATGCTTATGTTTTTTTTATCTTTCTTATTGTCCCAAATCAAAAAATTCAGAGCAACAATTTCTCGATAAATCTTTGATTTACTAATCTAAAAAAATATTTTGTTAATTATTTCAACATTTTCATAAAACTTTTAAGGAGAATAATCTCTCAGTGCATAATTGTAACCTCCAAATTAATTGTTATCACACAAATTTTGAGGGCATGTAAATATCCGATGAGCCACATAAAGTTCCTCTTATTGGCACCTAGATTATTGAGTTCTGTAATGAGGCTAGTTAAATATTTACATCAATGTAGAAAAAAAACATAATGTGGATGATAAACAACAACAACAATAATAATAATAATAATAATAATAATAATAATAATAATAATAATAATAATAATAACAACAACAGTTTCTAACAAATGTAGCTTATTAATTTGTTTGAACGTTGTATCACCTCTGTATTTGGATAAATAAGCATACAACGCAATCAAATTGTATGGGAAAACTGTGGAAAGAAAATGTCCACCAACTACAGGGACAGGCATACCACTGAAGGGATTGTCAAGCACTTCATTAAAGGATATGGGCAAAGGTTTACAAGGAGTGGACTGAGGGTCACTGGAAGTCACTATCCAGAGATGAATCCTACACATGTTGCATTCCTTGTTTCAAGCAACTTCTGAACCAGAGACTGAATGATTGCTAAGTGGTCCAAAGTCCTCATTTTAGATAAGAATAAGGTTTGCATTTAATTTTGAATATTTGTGTAATTATCTGTTTGTGTACTAAATGTAGTTTAACTAAAATGAGTGAAAAAAATAGTCAACAATTGTTAATTATTTTTTTATTTCAAAGTATTCACATTTCAAGTCCAGTATAAGTAACTCTGGTTACTGTAAGTCATTCGCAATGCACCATATTCATTGCCTCTTCAACTCCTCCTTCATTTAAGGTAATTTAGAGTGCACATGTGCCTGTAAAGAGCACCTTCTTAGATTCATTCTGGCAAACTCCAGCAAATACCTCTCCATAAAAGATGACTCATTTCCAGCTCCTAGAATCACCTTCTGAGTATTGTCTCCCACTTCCCATGAGATGAATACAACTTCTACGTTTTACAAAACAGAAACGAGCTTTGAGCAAGGGGTTGCTTGAGATTCACCTCATTCACAGGTGTATTTAGAAGAATGTTTCCAATCTAGAGTGATATGGAAACTGTTCTTGAGAGCTGTTTCATGATCTTGCTAAGTAGTAGAATGTCCCTAAACCAGGGGTCGGCAACCCAAAATGTTGAAAGAGCCACATTGGACCAAAAAAAACAAAAAACAAATCTGTCTGGAGCTGCAAAAAATTAAAAGCCTTATAAAAGGCTTATAATAAAGGCAAAACAGGCTTTCAGTGTTTACATTAGCCTATTATCAAAACAACTAACTGTATACATAATTAGCATTCATGATTAAATTTCTATTTTCCCTGCAGTGCGTCCTGGATGGAATGACGGACCACGTGACTCTGTTGTACACTGGTGCTTTAAGTTTACCTTTCGTTACAATATTAATGTATTATGTTTTGATGCATTGATAAAATTAAAGAAATACAATAAAGAAATCAGATTTTTGATGTCATTTTTATTATGAAGATCGACAGGGAAAGAGTCAATTTTTCCTTTTGGAACTAGAAAAATCTGCTCCTAAATGCAGTTTGCATAACAATGATCGCTCTTTGTAAGTAATCACGTTAAGTGTGTGATCGAACAAACAACATAACGGAACGTGCGTAACGTGCCCTTTATCTGGGTAACAAATGGAGAGCAATAAAAATGCAACCTGCAGTTATAAAATAAAACAGTAGCCTTTTTAAAAGGTAAAGTATACAACTAGATGAATACAGTTTAAGTTTGATTTCTGTGCAGATGCCAAGCAAGTCAGAACAATGGTAAAACATAGCAAGATCCTCTTCTGTTTTGACACGCAACCATCCTCGGACCTCAACAGCAACACACAATAATATCACTAAGTGTCATTCTAAATATATATAGTGACAAAAAAACGTTGAGAATGATTGTCATGTTTTCCTCCTACAGAAACCATATTAAAACAAAAAAATATATTTTCCACCCCCATCTTTTTCAATTTTCAAACATTTTTGAAAAAGCTCCAGGGAGCCACTAAGGCAGCGCTAAAGACCCGCTTCCGGCTCCAGAGCCACGGGTTGCCGACCCCTGCCCTAAACAAACAACACAAAATATTTATAATAGGTTGTTTCAACTGAACTTTAAGAAGATATTTGCAGCTCTCTTTTTAATGTTTTCTAAATTACACTATTTACTTTTTCATACAACACTTTCCGATTTGTAATAACCTTATTTTTTACCAGTAGATGGAGAGTGTATGTGTGAAGTTGTGAAAAATAACTATATGTTATGTAAGTAATGTAATTAAAGCAACATTTCACTTCAGTTCATGTTAGATGTATTACATTTTGATTTGCAGAAGAATTATTTTTGATCTTTCTGAAAATCCACATGTACATATTTTACTATAACATGGACAATTATGCACAATACTTTAATGTGGCTATGGCCACAGACTATTTTACGTTTTGGGTTCACAGCTATTCTTAAGTGGATTTATATTGAGGACAGCACTAAGCACAGGGTTGATTACAGGTATTAGAAGTTGAAATTGATAACAGACTTAAGGAAGGGAATGCTGACATGATATCAGCAGGGGGATGAAACCTGAAGACCATATTATAGTGTTTAATATCTGTGCACTAAATAGAGTCAGTAGGAGACAGGATGGACGAGGAGGAGAGAAAGTGAAAATGTACGTTAGAGTATGTGTAAACCTGTGTCTTCCCAGAGCCAAGCAGTAGTGCCTTTGTTATGGTTCACAATGTTTGTAAGTGATAGATATGACTGGATTTCTTCTGCAAAGCTTATGTACATCAAATAGCAGAGAAAACTGGTCATGATGAATTGTCTACGTGGCTCTGTCTTGAAAAAAGCATTCAGTCTTTCAATGCTTTCCAGAACAATCTTTCACCAGACTTGAGTTTCACTGTCTGTCACCCCAAGCTACAATGCTCTGCCAGTGCTGTTTGCACAAGAAGAAAATGCTCCATCAGAGTAGAGATAAGGCACATTGTACTGTGTGCCTTGATACTGGCTGTTATCACATGAGAAGCACTCAGGCTTCACAGTTAGAGTAATGCGTCCAGTACCACAGCGTGCGGGTTATCATGAAAAGAAATCAGCTAAATGAGGAAGGACAAAGACCATTAAAAGGACAGTACATGTTTAGCAAATGCAGATGCATAACTTTTAAGGTATAATGCAGGTCAGAACATGCTTTGTAATAGGAAGCCTTTCTAATTTCGATGAATTAAGAAAAGACTACTGTGGTTTTCTACTCCCAAAATTATAACACCACTCGGCCATAACATAAAGCTAGCTTTGATTCAGTGAAAGCCGGGTGTAGTATTGTGAGTAAGCCTTCTGCAGTGTTAACAGATTCATAGGGACAGTTCAAAATGTGTATGGAGTCTTGTATCGTCACAGAGGTATGGGTTGTTAGATTCAAATACTATTCATAATCAGTAACAATAAACAGAGTGAAAGAGTAAAAATGACATATCTGAAAGAAACATAATGCCAGAGACAATTAAATAAAATAATAAGAAAAAAGGTTTTAGTCATGCTAACAATATCAACATTTCTTCTAAGTACATTAGTTCTGTGGTGAGAAATGTTTGTCATTCGAAGGTTTTTCAGAGTTTTGCAGCTCAGCCTAGTTTCGACAAACAACATGAACCTATTGTGCTCCCCTATATTTGTATGTTATTGTCTAACTAAAGTCTAACTGAAAGAGTAGATATTAAGGGTTGACTTGCAGAAAAGTGTTCTTTCTTGCAAGGAAAGGAGGGCGTGTGAAGATGTTATTTATTTTTCATTCAGAGTTGGAAATTCAAGAGCAGTAGGATAAGCCTCAGAGGAATAACTGACGAGAGTTGTTACCTCCTGGGGCAACAGTCACTCTCTTCTCCTTCTTTCTCCCACTACTGCTCAATTTCCATCTCCCACCTTGCTGATCTTCACAAGAGAGCTGCCACTGTCTTTCTGAGAGAAGGAGAAATAAAGCTGGAGCAGTTTGTTCTCAATACCATTTTTGCCTTCCTCATAGTCAAACTCTATTCATTGCACACCTCTGTGGTTTAATAGTTATGGTTAACTTCGTTCAGCTTTCAATACATAGGGCAAACTGAGTTGAAAGGTACTTCTGGTTCCTCCTGGGCTTACTTGTTTCTACATGGGAAGAAGCTTTTTTTTATCCCAGTCTTCCTCATTAACGGCATTCCCATTACACCCTAGAGTCATTAAAAAAGTCACTTTTTTCTTGCTTGTCCCACTAGTGTTTTCCTTTTATCATTCTGCTCCATTTGAATGAACTTAAGGTGTGAATGTCTAGGCTGACACTTATTTTCCATCTGGACCAGAGTGAATTATTGGATGCCAGAGAAGTGGGGCTGAGTTGGCTTCATAAAGCTGAGTCTCCATGCTCTGTTCTAGGCATTAAGCTGTTATCATGGGAGCCAAAAAAAGACTCCCTTACTGTTCTCTGTTCCTCTTAATGAACTAAGGTGTCATATGCATTCTTGTATTAGGGTCATTTGGGAGGTCCCCCATAGCTATAAAAAGTCAAAATGAGAGTTGTATGACATATGAGGAGGCTCTCATGCATTCAAACCTGTTTGAGTGAACTTCTTTCATGGTTCATTATCAAGGGGAAGATCTAGATCTTCTCTTGGTGCTGGTTTTGAGCAATCACATAACTAAGCTGACATTGTTGCAAAAGTAAAGTGTTCCTCAGCAGCTTAGTTCATATGTAAGAAATCTCACACCACAACAGTGTCAGACCCCAGGATTTAACCATTTTACTACAGTGTTTCTAACACTGTAGATAAAAACAAGGTGAAGAATTAACGCAATGCATGCTTTCCTATTTCTTTTGAAGGGTAACTGTGATATTTGATATCTCCTATTTGTAACACCTATTTATTATACCTCAAATAGAAACAAGCTAAGGCCCAGTAGCCCTCACAACATCAATAGAAAAAATAAACCTTACCTTTAAAGCTACAGGCTAACAACAGATTATGAAGAAATAAAATCACCATCCCCTGTTCAATATTGCAACTTTCTTCCTCTATCCTTGTTCATCCCTCTCTTTGCCTGTCCCCTTAACCTTTATATTACTGTGAGCTCCATCCCCCACCTAGTTAAGCTCATTGGCTGAAGAGGAAGAATGCTGAGGATGCAGGATGGAGAGGGAATCCAGCATCAATTAGATTCTAAAGTGCTCTTTATTTATTTATTTTTGGGGCCCATGCCAAATTAAATTAAGCAATAAAAGATGTGAAATGGAAAAGCAGTGAACTTTAATTATTGAGGCAGAACCTCTGCATGGGTCATCACTCAGTAGAATTCTGTAGATCACTGTGTGCTCTCATAATGCACACGTGTTAGGAGCATGATTTTGATGTTTGGCTAGAATCAAAGACCTCTAAAAATCTCTTTGAAATGGTTGAACTTTTGGTCTATCTCTGGTGAAATCTTTTCAAAATAAGATGGAAGGTTTTCTATCATATGTCGGGTGCTATTCTATAAGTGCTCAGATTGGAAAATTTAAGAAATGGGAGAGTGGCGTTGTTTGACACAATACAAATGCTGTGAACAGAATGAGGAGAGGAAGAGAGGACAGCCATGGTGACGGATAACTCACAGTTTTAATGAATGTTCAGAAATAAATCCAATATTCCTGTGCTCAGTTCTCAGTTAATGAACAGAGTTTTTTGTTTAATCACTGTATTAATGCTTATCAATACAGTTATTAAACAGTGCAATATAAAAAACATATATGTAAAACACATGTTGTTTTACTTGCATTCTTTGAATTAGCATTGGATGACGTTAATCAAGACTTATTTTATTCTTACTTGTTTTACTTGTATTGTTCTAAAGGTCATTGCTAATGAAGTTGGTTGTTCACAGAGTTCTGTATCCAAACATATGCATTAGCAAAACACTGAGAGGAAGGAAGAAGTGTGAGAGGAAAAGGTGTTCCAGCAACATGGAGAACTGCAGCCTTGAGAGAATAGTCAAGTAAAAATCCTTTCCAGAGGAGACACCACAAATTCATACTTGACTTAGGGCAGCACTTCTCAATTCCAGTCCTCAGGTCCCCCTGCTCTGCATGTTTTAGATGTACCCCTATTCCAGAACAGCTGATTCAAATGATTGCATGACCATCAAGTGCTACAGAAGCCTGTTAATCACCCACTTATTCAATACAGGTGTGTGGCATAAGGAAAACCCCTAAAACATGTAGGGCAGGGGGGCGTGAGAACCGGAATTGAGAAACACTGACTTAGGTTAATGTTGCATTCCCCATGTCAAGCCACTCCTGAACCAGAGACAATGTCAGAGGCATCTTATTTAGTCTAAGGAGAACAGCAACTGGACTGTTGTTTAATGGTTGTGTTTTCAGATGAAAGTAAATTCTATATTGAATTGGAAATCAAGAGGAAGAGTGGAGCGGGACTTGGTTGAAGTCCAGTGACAAGTTTCCACAGTCAGTGATGGTTTGTGGTGCCATGTCATGTTGATCCACTGTGTTTTCTGAAGTCCACAGTCAGTGCAGTCATTCTAGAGCACATTCTAGAGCACTTCGTGCTCCTTCATGCTTTATGATGATGTTGATTTTATTTTCACACATTGCCAAAGATAATGAAAGCTGATTCATTTATCATGGTGTCCCTGTTCTTGATTGGCCAGCAAACTGCCCTGACTTGAACCTTACAGAAAATATGTGGGCTGCAAGAGGAAAATTCAAATATTTTGATGGACTACTACCAAGGAAGTGCTCTTTCCCTACTGCTGTTCTGCATAGGTCTGAACTCCCTGAGCCAAACACATTAATCAACAACACAAGCTATGGATACTGATTCAGAAACGGGGCCAATATCAGTCACCTCATCTACATGAACGATATCAAGCTCTGTGGTAAGAGTAAGTGAAACAGTGAGTCACTGATCCACACCACCAGGATCCACAGCATGGCCATCAGAATGTCATTCAGGTTGGAGAAATGTGGCTGAACTGAGACAAAGAGAGGTAAGATAATCCATACAGACGGGGACTGAACTCCCAGACTGGAGAATAGCAGATGCCAAAGAGAGCTATAAGTAACTAGATATACCACAGGGAAATTAGCAACCACGAAGCGGTCAGAGGGCCTTCCTTATTTGACATGAGGTAAACAAGAGCCCTTGGCTTAAGATGGTAGACCTCTTTCCATACCCATAGAAAGACAAGCTCAATGAATTGTTTCTGTTAAGAAACTCTTATGTATTGGAGAGAAGTTGTCTGTGTTTATCCAAAACATGTGACAGCTTGATATTTGGGACACGTAATTGTTGGACTACTCCCTTAATCTGTGGTTATTTGAACCTTCCCAGTCCTAAGAGAGTGTTAATTACTTACTCAAACTTGTCTCTATTAGTTGCGCAACACCTGTTTGCGGTATACAATCTAGAGACCACTATAGGTCAAAGTGGGAATTACCTGCCAAGACGGTGGACGTGATAGAACTAACTTCCTGTAGGACTTTATTACAAACGACCAAAATCAGTTATGTAAATTAGTCACATATGCGTAATTCTCTCATTTCAGAAGGAAATCTATCAAAACAAAAAAAATTTATTAGGAAATAAAAAAATAGATATATGCATGAAGAAGCTTAAACCTAATAAGCTGCATGTGGTTGTAAACAAGGGTAAGTTCTACCCTTTTTTAAACTTCTTGATTTGGTGAACAAATAACATTGGATGCAGGAAAACTGTTAAATAATAGCTAGTCAAAAGACCTTCCAACGATTGTCCAGAGGGCTCTAATGACATGTGATTCTTGATTATGTTCCTAGAAATTCTGTAATGAAAGTCATTTGGTATCTGAAGGCTATCAAGGACATAGAGCAAAGTGAGAAAATGGAACATAAAAAAAAAAAAAAAAAAAATTAAGATTAAATGGGTCATCAGTATTGGACGTCAGCAGTTAAGCTAGTAGGAAAATCTTTGTTTGCACTCTGCTTGTATATCTGTAGTAAATGTTTTGCATTAGCTATTAGGTGTTGCCAATCATGGTTTTAATACCACTTTCCACAACAGTACTTAAAAATATGTCTTAAATAAAAAAGGATTAAATAAAATTCTGAAAATTAACAGCTGCACTTTTGACATAATATGCATTCAGGCAGATCTATTTTGTTGAGATTACTCTTAAGAATTCCACTACCAGCAACAACAGAATGAGGTGAAGTCAATCGGTTTCTCAATAGCAGGTTTAAAAACAACACAGTTCACTGAAAGTGCTTTACGTGGTTTAAAATCAAATTACATACAATTTTTACACATCATAAAATAAAACATACTGTTGAAATCAAAAATAATATACACAGTTCAGTGCAACTCCGCCAAAGAGTAAAAAAAAAACTCCATGGGGTTCAAATGACCCTGTCGCTTAAAGCGTGTGGAGGTTTAGGAGTAAAAATAAACAAGTTTAAAGTACATTCTAAAATGGACTGGAAGCCAAAGCAAAATGGCCAAAACAGCCATTTCTTCCCCCACAGAGAACAGGGAAGAACTTGCAGGTACCTCCAATTAAGACGAAATAAAGGCATGAATTAGTGCCTCAAAGTGACTGCGTGAAATGAGGGTCTAAACTTTGATGACCTTTGCTGAGAGAAAAGTGTCTTGACTATTGACTAACTATTTCTGAAATGTAAAGTCAAATCACAGCAATGTGTCTCTATTGACAAAATGTGATTTTCTATTTTCATTTGATGGCCACTGAAATATGTTTGCATGTAAACATATTTACAAGGTACTTTTATTTATTTAAGAAAACTACAGTTTGAGGTAATATATATACATTTACTTTTTCCCAAACAAATTCTATTTTACATCACACATTTTTATCATGGCAACAAAAACTTTTAAACCAGTCACCTTGTGGTTGTTAATAAATTGTCAAATACTGACCACACTGTATTTGACAGTGTATGTTTAAAATGTTATTGAAAACATACACACAATGAAAGGTGTTCTCAGCTGTTTTACAACTTGCACATATTTCTGTTCCCTGCTAATGCTAAGACAACACAAATACCCACAAACTTCACAGTGGGATATTTTCTACTGGAGATGTGTTCTCGCAGCTAGAATCTCAAGGGAGAAGGCATGGTGGAGTGTCTGTCTTGAACACACAGGAGGCAGGGCACAATGCACAAAGCGTGCTGTGGAAATCACTTTGTTTTGCTTGCACCATGTCAAACGTAGTGGAAGAGCTGTGTTGATGTGTTTATACCAAATATAGAGAAATGTTGCCACTATAGCAAAAACCAAATGGAAGCCAACACATATGTCAAAGTGGTATACTTTTGTTGACATATTCAGCAAGGTTTAGACCCTCATTTCAGTTAGTCTGACACTAATTCATGCCTTTATTTTGTCCTAACCGAAGGTCCCTGCAAGTTCTTCCCTGTCCCTTTGTAGAAATGGCTATTTGGCCTTTTTACAATGGGTAATTTGGAACTTTCACCCCAAGTTGGATAGTCAGTTATCGAGCATGACAATTTAAAGTGTCAGAAGACCAATAATTTTCTTTTTAACAGAGCATATCATCTTTCACAGCTTCATTTTTAATTGCTGTACTCAATCCACTTGGGACTGTAGTCATTCTGGAACAGAGTTGTTGGAGCATGTGAATTGAAACTACTGTTAAAAACTGATTGATTAAGAAAAAAAACATGCAACCTTTGTTAAATGAAAGCGGACCATTTTACTTTAAATGAAATATATAATATAGATAGACAAAACACATTTGTCAAGCGGATAGGCGGTTAGCCTAATAAAAGCACCAGTAATTGGTTTAAATAGGTATTATGTTGTGGGCCTGTTGAAGAACTTCATTGACTTGTGCAGAGTTCTGAGCTTAACTTGATAGAACATCTTCAGAATAAATTAGACCAACAGTCAGCTAGGTCTAGTGCTGCAGAACATATTGCAAATATATCGTCATCACAATGTTAGTGTGAACAATATTCATGTCATAAAGGGCTTTACTTCAGTGTAGTAATTGTTTGCTAGTATATTCCAAGTGTTCTGAACTTGCATTTTATATGCTAATGTAAACTTTAGCCTTTTGGACAAAGCCTCATGACAGCATATGCTCACACCAGACATTAGTTTTGACCAGTGCTGTCCAAACTGGTGGGAACAGAACGGTGATCTACAAAGATTTCAGTAATAAGAAAAAAATAAATAAATAAATAAAAAACACAATAGAAAAATAATAGTGAATTATCTTAACTCTGTAGTGACAACTTAAAAATGCAACATTTGAATGACAAAAGTAGAAAAGAACAAATTACTGTAGGTTTGAAAAAGTTCTCAGATGCCTTAATAAAATAAATATGAATAGTTTCTTAACCTTGTGCATCAAATATTTTCTACTTTGTTGGTCTGGAAAATGTTTCTAGTGAACTTAAAAAAATTACTTAAAAAAACATATGAAATGAACAAAGCAATGCTTTAATACCTTTTAAGCGCTCAGACTTTACGCACTCACAGAAGGTCAGTAAAAGTCTTATGTGGGTTTTATGTTCTTTATTTCTGTACCCCTAACAGCCCCTTACAAAATCTGGCTTTGAAGTGATAATGGAAAATCATGTTTTGGAGCTTCACACACATTTTGATTGATTCCCCTCACTGCTGGTAGAGATTGAAAAAGCGGAATATTTACGGGCCAACAAGTGAAATTAATTTTTGTCAAAGGATGCCTGGATGACTCAATCTTGGACTACTTCTGAATACTTAGATCACCTTAAAAATCATCAGTGCATGACGGAAACCCACAGAAACAATTTTGGTAAAGATTAAAACTGCTACAAATGACGTAGGTCTCCCAATACACAGACAGAATGGTCAACATTTGTTGAATATCTAAAATTTGTTGTCCAGGTACAGAAAATCATGCAGTAGTTGTGTTTCTAAGGTCTGCACAACCTCAATTTTCTCATGAAACAAGTCTAGGAACTTTGGCTGTCTGTCCAAAAACATGTGAATGGGTAGACCTACATTAAAAAGAGTCAATCAAATATATGAAAGTACAAAAAGAAACTGAAAAGATAAACAGAAAAAGCAAATGAAATGAACCAAAGGATTACTGTGCCTCGTTCCTTCCATTTACCATGCATATTTTGGGGCACTATGGTCTTTAATCTGCAGATGATCCTGATGGACCGTGCATTTAATTTGGCACCCAATGGCCCACAGATCAAAACAAGAAATTTCAAAGCTTTGCCTCAGCTTGCCCATGAGAGAAGATGCACTGGAACACATTCCAGAAACAGCTGATGCTACAACATTTACACTTCTACAAGCTGCACCCAGAAATGTGCAAAAAAAAAAAAAAAAAAAAAAAATAATCAAAATAAAACACAGCCTAAAACATCAGGTGTTGGACAGTGCTGTAGAAGCAAGTGATAAATCCCTGCGTGTGTAAAGCAAGTAAACTGACACAACCACAAGCATAATAACAGTGTCTCCTGTCTACACTTACTAACACTTAAAACATGAAGTAGAAGTTGCAGGGGTGCAATATAATAACATTTAGTGATTTTACATATTGTTTATGGTTGATATTTGTAATAAACATCACTGATACATTTGAAATATTTAACTAAATCACTGAATGTGATTTCGCTAAATATTGATAACGTAAATGTAAACTCCGCACAAAGGCAGTGACAAACTATCCCCAATTATCATTGCCTTCAATAATTATAGAACTGTACTGATAATTGTTAAATCTTGTAACAATTGTATAGCGTGGAAAAGCACGGTAGTGACAGATTATCTATAAACTATGCAGTCTTAGCCATGGTAGAAGTTGCCAGAATGGCCACAGCAATTTCATTTCAAGGCTACATCCTAATCAAGCACACACCTGGCAGGCATGAAGCAGTAGGCACTCCATGTATCCTAGCTGCGAAAAATAAATAAAGAAAGTAAGGATTCATGCCATGCTCATGCTCCTTGCACACAGAGATTGGTATGCAGTACATTTCCATAGTTTTGGGTATCCATCTGGGGAGAATTGAGCATATAGGTTGCCAGGAGATGGAGATATGTTCAGTTTCTCAGCTGCAGTTAAAACTGAAAATATATTCCTCATATTATTAAGAAAATAAATTGTTGTACTAAGCAATGAAAAGGGAAGGAGAAGTGGAAAAGAATGAGTTGCCTTCTCATACTGTATGTCATTTCATAGTAATCACAGAAAAACTAATACAACTTCAGATTTTAGAGTCTTAATATTATAATTTCAACGTGATCATTGAAAAAAAATACATTTTGGATTTTGTGTGCATAACTTTTTATGACTGCATTCAATAAAATGAATTGAAAGGTACAACTCTATAGAAATAAATTATTATTTTAGATTGCTAAGAGTAGTCATGAGATTTTCAATTAGCAATTTTTGAACTAGTACACTGTCAAATTCAGAAATAAATGAAACAAAGCAAATTTGTAATTAGTATTGTGTCATTCTTGACACCAGAGTTAATCTGTTTTTTTTTTAAATCATTAATATTTCTGAGTACCACTAACAGCAACCCACGAATATGTACCACAGCTTTAGAAACATGGATGTAAACTGGCAAAACAGCCACTCTAGAATTTTGCAAAATTGCACTCATGCTTATACATAGGCACACAAGAAAACTCTTTTATACTGGTCTGTTTGTAAAGTTCTGAAATTATTACATTTCAGTAGTAATTATGAACATTTTATGGAAACATTTTCTTTTCAGTTAGAAAAACTGATTCCCAGTTTCTTTAATAATTGTAATAGAAAAAGTTCAAAATACACAGGTATATTAATGCAGCATGCATTAAGGAACAAATACAAACAATTACAATTTATATATTATGAGATGGTGCTAATTTTGCTTATTATCTCAAATTATTATGCAATAAACTTTCCAGAACACAACTGCAGATTATATGGCGACTATGTTGAATTTATGCTTTTTATGTGGAACATTCAAGAAATCTGGCCTACCTAAACCTTCGGTCCTGACAAATTGCTGGTGCACAAATTACAGGGCTTCATCTGTAGGCGAACAAAAGCCCAACTGAGGGACATGCTCAGCTGGCAGACATTTAACTTTAGCTAGAGAATCTGCAAGCATGTGTGTGTAGTTGCGTGTGGGCGTGCATGGGTGTGTGTGGTTGTGTGAGTGGAAAGAGGAAAGAGGAAAGGGTGACACAGAAAGACTCCATGTTAGCAGTCACATCACATCACAGTTTGCAACCACATTGATTAAGAGAGTTACCATGCAGACTAATCTGGACATGGGGCAGATAAGATCATTAACTGGCAACCGCTGATTTCATGTGAGTTTTATAAAAGGATTAGTTCAATGCTCTCGATTTACCCCTTCCATTGTTCTTTCTGCTAAAGTTATTTAATTTATGTCTTGCATTTGTAGACACCAATGAATAACGCATGTTTTCTGTACATGGTTGATTATTTTGACAGAATCAATTACAAGGGTGTTTGACTCCACATTTCTAGTTGCAATAAGGGAGTAGCATATCAGTATATTGACTGTACTTAGTGCACAGTACATGTCTGTGGGTGTTTTGTTTTAAATTTATTTCTCTGTATTCAATGATGAGTACCTTTGAGAGTTTCAAAAGCCAGTTCTATTGTAAACCCTGAGCTACTGTGAGACTGCAAGAGCGGGAGTCATCTATCAGAGCTGGACACTTCTCCCATATGCAAACAGGCGAATTAAAATACTCCCCTCCCACTGGATCCATAAGCGAGAAAGAAGAGAGGTGAAGGAATTCTGTATAATAGGATCAAGATTAGAAAAGCCTCATGCGGTGCCAAAGTGAAAGGACAAGCAAATATAAGGATAAATGATGGAAAAAGGTCAAGTGATTTGGTTCGGCGGGGTTGAAACAAAGCAGATAAGAAATAAAACTCATCACTGGACTAGGGTGCGTATTCCTGTGATGGTACGATATGGATTTATACCTTAAGGGTCTGTAATCATTGAAAGTGGATGTACAAGAACCCTGTTCTGCACAGCTGTGTGGCACTTTTTTGCATCACTACATAGCTGTCGTCCTCTAGGAATGATTAGCCTAGAAGAGCTTTATATAGAAAGGAAGGAAGGACTAGATGGAAGAGAAGGATGAAGAGGAAGGAAAGAATGAGGGAAGGATCTGGGCATGGAGGACATTATTGAATTCCATGGAGGGTATACTCTTTACCTCTGCACATCAAACCCTGTTCAACACCGTTTAGCAATCTGTCTGCTAATTAATCATGGACTATAATCAGTTAGAGGCACTGGAAAATTATGTGTTTGTGTGTGTCTAGGGATGTGGGTACATTGTCTGTGGTTCAGAAATAGTTACACAGTGAAAATGAAAGGCGCAGACAACATGTAATTTGCAGCCAGAGTATTCTTGCCAGCAACAGTTTTCATGCAACGCTTAAGCGGGTATATTGCTGCTTCTATCTGCTGTGGAGAACACAGGGAGCATTTTAATTTGCTCTTTATTGTGTAGTTGTCCTTTTCGTAATGTATATGGAATTTTTATCAGTTTATGACACAGCTAGAGATTACTACATCCACTATGAGCCTCTCACCTTCAGAAATTAATAAAACAAAAAACTTAAATTATCTGATGCTAATAAATGACTTAGTTCAATGATTGTAGGATGAATTTTATTGATACTGATTCGGTTTTGTAGATGAATTGACTATAGGGCTATGGGAAGACTTGTTTGCAGCTATTCTGAGTAATTTTGACACGGTGGCCGTGGCAGCAGGGCTGGGCTTGGTTATCATCTGACACAGAACACCAGCCAAGCCTGCAAGCTCGCGTACAGCCATCAGTGCTAATCTCCTGCTATGTGCTAACAATAGCACTGATGTTCTGGCTTTCTGGAGGAGCTTTGCTTGCCCTGAGCCTGCCTTGTTTGAGCAATGTCCCAGTGGCCAGCCACCTTAAGCTTTCTCATTATAGATGGAACAGTGGAACTGAAATCAGTAAGGGTATTGTTGCTTCCATGGCATAGCTGCTTGATTCAAGGCACATAAGTCAATGGCCAATATAGGTAGGAGCGGAAGACTCAGCCCTTGGGGTTTAACAGAGTGCTGAGATGATCCATAGCTTGAAAGATTTGACTAGGGAAGGAATTCACATCCCAAGTGTTAAAAAAATAAAATAAAATAAAATAAATAAAACTTTTGTAATGATGCAGATCAGAAAAAAAAGTCCTCAGACAAGAATTAAAGAGGATCAATAATATTTGCAGAAAAACGTCAAACTTTAGTGTATCACAAAACAAATAAGTTAATAATTTGATCTATTAAGCAATTGCTATTTCTGCAATCTCTTAACATGGTACAGAGTACACCCTAGACATGTTGAGAGTTTCTCAAAGGGCAATATAGAGACAATAAAAATATGCATACACACACTCAAGCCTAAGGATAACTTAGAGTGACCAATTAACCAAGCATGCATGTTTTTGGACTGTAAGAGAGAACTAGAGTAGCCATAGAAAACACACATAAACACAAGAAAAACATGCAAACATTCAAACCCAGTACTGATCTTACTGCAGGCCACCATTGCTAACTGAGCTAATGTGAAGCATGTTAATCTTTGCAACGAATACAAAAAATAATTCAATCAAAAGTTTGATAACTATATTTTGGCATAACTTTAATTGTTTTTTGTTTTGTTTTACCTAAGACACATGGGTGTCTTTTGTGCTTGTTAGTTCTTTCTCTCCCCACAGAAGAAAATGTCTTAAGGACAACAAGAACAGCAACAACAGAGCAGATTCACTGTAAACCATAATGCCTGGTAGGAAAAAGCTGATATTTATATTTGAAATACGTTTTATATGCTTTACACTTAACTGAGGGCTGTGCATATAAAATAATATCAGTATTTCAAAAACTCTAAAACATCTAAATCAGTTCCCATATCAAAACCAAATCTCCCATAGCTCTTGTAAATTGTATTTTAAGTGGTTATACTGGATGCTAATTGTTAGCATTGTTTTGCATTTGTAAGTGCTAATAATTGTGACGATCGAAGTAAGAAACAGAAACTGTTACAACTCTACAGCAACATCCACAATAAAGAGAAGCTTGTCATTTTGTCTCTTTCCCATTTTATTATTTTATGGTCTATTTTCAAACAACTTTCAGGTCCAAAAAGGAGACATCAGCAAAGTCATCTACACAAGGTAGAGAACCTTTTGTAGGTTCTATACAAAAAGGTTCTCTACCTTTTGTCTCCCCTATGTTGAACTTAAAAAAAATGCTTTGATATAACTTTAAAAATTGTGAACTTCCTCATTTTAACATACAGGACAATACAACACCTTCTGACATATTACAGCTTAGCTCCATCAAATAGTTTGAATTAGAGCCCATTTCATAGTCTCTGCAATCACGATAATGTAAATCCTTTGATACTGCAACAAATGAATACAGACATGGCAGAACAGAGAACTGCTTTTTATGCTCCCTTTTTTTTTTTTTAACCAATGTGTGAATACACCACGTCTCCCTTAAGTTGGCCAAGTTCTTTTTTTCACCAACAATGGTGACATCTTCTATTGTCATGTTATATAAAAGCTCGGTGCATTCTTGCCTTTTTAGACTTAACAGAACTCTACATACAGCCCCTGTCTGCATTCTATCTACTGAAGGCTATTTGCATTTTTGACATTTATGGGTGTGCTTCCAAGGCTCACAGTGTTAATTTATGTGACATATACTACTCATTTACAGATTGATAGCTGCCATTCTTAACTGCTTATAATGAATGCCTTATCACTGCACAAAAGTTTTTATGTTGGATTTTTTGCCTGAGACTCTGTTAAAACTCTTATGCTCTTCATTAAAATCCCATTTGTCTTTGCAAGGCAGAAGGCAACCTCTTCTCACACTGCCCCTGTTTTTAGGGATCATTTCAGTCTGGACAAGGAAATAAAGCTCTGTAATTTGGGTTCATTATTTAAAAGTGAACATATGCACAGTTAAAACTACAACGATTCAAATTCAGAGGAGAGTAGTCTTTTTATGAATTCTATGGAGTATTCTCTTTGGATTGTAAAGTTTCCTTTTTATAATAGGGGTATGAGACTTTTTTTTTTTTTTTTTTTTTTCTCAAAATAACTAGTCCTGTCAAATAGGGGTGTCCCAAAAAATTAATTCACATAAGAATTGAGATTATCATTTAATACAATTTAGAAAAAAAAAAAAAATGCCCCAAAGTTGTTTTGAAAACTATAAAGAGTAAAGCAAATTACCAGTTTGTCACCTTCCAATTTGTAGCCACATGGAGCATCCTGATGCCACCATGCAGCTGCTACTGGAATCAATATATGTGCAAAAAGCACCAAAACAAAGAGGAAACTAAAAATGAAGAAGAGATTTGAATCACTCAGCCTTCCTTTAGGGCAAACATTTGGCACCATTTAAATTTTTTTCCCCCAAATTCGCAGGAAGACCATCTTGGCATGAGCATCACCGTTTGAACAGATCAATGATCCTTTGAACCTCCAGGATCATCACATGGGGTGCATTTCTCTTAATGTTTGTTACACAAGATTTACAAAATGAAGATTGAGAACTTTGGAAATACCAGAAATCCAAGCTATAGTGGAGCAAATGTAAATCAGAGCCTCCCAAATAGAGATAAGTGCAGAGTTTTGTGTCATTTGTCAGAGGTTCGTGGTCGTGTTTTTTGCAGAAATGTGCTGTAGTGAAATGTTGTTGTTCAACTGGTCCATCGGTTTATCATATCCACAGGCAACATGAATTCTTCCAAGGAGCAATTGTCTGATGAGATGAAGAAATTTTATACATTTGTACCGTTCTTCACTGAATAACTGCTAAGACTTTTAAATGGCTAAAAACTTCTGGAAAGAAATTGACACAGCTTTCTCCAGATGAAGTATGGGAGAGCCGTCAGTTTTTCACTGACAGCTGTGCCACAACTTCACTGACAGAGTAAAACAAAAACTTCTAAAAACTAAAGCAAAAACGTGCAACAAACTTTGATTGATGCATTAGTGTAAATCAAAGTTGACACTAATATGTGATGGAAATTGCACCAATTCCATCTAAGCATGTGTTAATATTTAATGCTTAACAAATGTCAAAAAGACACTTCAGAGCAATGGTGAAGCAGACCAGGAGGATGAATGTTTTGAATCAAAAATAAATTCTGAATCAAAGTTGGAAATTGAATCCATGAGATAGCAAAAGATTCCAATGCCTACTTTCTAATCGGTCAGCTCCACTTGCTGTCTTGTCCAACACAGGAACAGATTCTTTCCTTTCTGTTAGCTAAGTAGTTTTCACATTATAGTAGCTAGACAAACCTCAAGGTCTTATGACCTAATTCAGGTTCAAAAGTGGCATAAAGAAAAATCACCATCATAAAAATAAATACCGTCATATAACGTTTGGCTTTTAATTTCTTATATTAAAATAAACCCTGATTTGAAGCTAATGAAAACAGAATAAGCCATCTCTTTTGTGCTCAGATGAGTGTTATGCAAATACAGGCAATTCTTGCGAGAGGGGCAGGTGCAGGACTGCATCCCAGTGACTAGAGTCCCACCTGTTTAATCAAAGCACAAAGGAACCTTTTAACCTGCCTGTAGTGCCCTATAAAAAGCTGCACATGTCCCTAAAGGTTTGTTATCCTCTTTAAAAAAAAGTATTTTCATTCTGGATCTGCTTATAGAGCAGATTATTCACTATAGCCCACCTGGTTTCATGGCTTACATGTCACTTTGTTAGCATAATTCTTCACAAAGAGTGTGAATTAAGCTATTAAATGCAGATTTAAATCTACATTCACCTATCCACTGCAATGGCAGTGGAAAGATGCCATTGCAGGATTTCTCAGTTAGAAAATGAAGAAATCCACACAGACAGTGGGCAGTGAAGGCTGCAAAGTCCTTTTTTAGTGACACAAAAGGAGAAATAGATCAGGGGCTCTGCACTGAAATCAGTATTTGTTCCCAATGTCTACAAAAGCTAACACATCAACTCTGTCATTTACACACAAACAGTTACACAATCATAAACCTCTGTTCCATGCAGCCCCAGAGAGAAAAGGCAATCCACACACCCCATGAATATTACAATGAGCTGGATCTGGGTCATTAATATGACACAGTCGTTACTCTGGAGCCCAATTAGCAGTCAACACAGAGCTTGGAATGTTCCTGTTACTATACATAATCACTATATCACTGAGACAGAGTCTGGAGCAAGGAGGAATCAAACAGTCTCGCAAAGGGAACATGAAGGACTCTTCACAGATGCATGCTAGACAGGGAGGTTGCAACCGGTTAATGACCCTTATAGAAGGACATTTAGAAACATATATGAATTTAATATTGCTTAAATGTCTCCTATTAATAAAGGTTGGATCAGTATTAGAGATGCAACTTCAAATGCAGCTTAGTAGGAAAAACCTACAAAAAAAGCAACTAATGTGTTTCTATATGTATTTAGATTATGGGAATAATTTATTTCCCCCCGTGCAGTCTTCCTAATCAAGGAGTCACTAACGCAAGCAAACTCTCACCGACTTTTGGCTTGAAAACACTTGCAAACCCATTAACAATGAAGTAGGAGGAGGTAAACCATCATCTCCATCATTTGGAAGGGGTCAATGTGAGTTGACCCTGTTTAATCCCTGCACTCTTTGTTTTTCAGTCATAAATGCTAATGTGAGAATGTGATATATATTTAGAAATCTATTTTGAAATATTTTCTCAGGAAAAAAAGTTACAATATTTCACTTCATTAAAAGAGTCTGGGGTTGCATGTTGCAGTTGTCACACCACTGACCCTCGGCAAGAAAATCCTGGCTTTCCAAACTATCCAAGCCATTCTGTTTTTATGCTTTCCTTCCACATGAGTGGGTTATCACTGTCTTCCTCCCACTGACTAAAACTGTAGTTAATGCATTTCAAGGCAGCCTTCCATTTGAACTGGACCAGCCTGGTGCCCAAGGTACCATTACAAGACTAGTAAGATGGAAGTGAAGTCGGAAGAGGAAGATGTAAGGAACAATTATAAGAGGCACACACTATTCCATTCTGGTGAGTTATTAGTAGTAGTTTAGCCATTTTCTTTCTTCCTAAGTGTAAGTATTTCATAGTTTATGTTATGCTATTTGGCCTCTCTAAATTACAACCCTGCATGGTTGTTTATTCCGTCTCTTTATTGCCCTGTGATGAACTGGCAACCCCACCTCTCCCATATTGACTACTGGGAAAAGCCACGAGCATCCCTGTGACTGCAAAGATTAAGTAAGAATATATAAAAATGGATGGATCAAACATTCTTTGAAAATATGAAGATTTAATGACTCTCAAAGTCACAAATTCAGAAAGATCAATAAACATACAGTGAAGCACACATTTCCCAACATACTCTTCAGCTGTTTTCAAGGCAAGAAATGTGTATTCATAGTCAGATTTTAATTTATAGGGTTTATAAAATGATCTCTTTAATTCAAGAGAAGTAGGAATGGATTACACTTTAATAATATTGAAAAAAAAAAAAAAAAAAAGTTTTTGCATACATCTGACATAATGGAGCCTTTCCAGTTTCCATCTGTACTTATATGAAAATATTTTAAATTTGATTAGTTCACTAACAAAAATTACATGTAATGTGATGAGGAAGATAATGTTTTTTTTGTTTTTTTTATTTTTCTTCCTTCAGTGACAGACGGACTAGTGCTAAATGCTGAGAAGTCTGGCACTGGTTGCAGGAGGCCACTAATTTGGCTACACGCAGGAATGCACGCACACACATATACACGCACTTCTTCAGGGATGATTAGCTTTTCCTCATAACTTGGATTCATCATCACAGTTTTCCGTTTTCATCAGTGAAAAATATTGCTGTGTGACAGAAAGATTAAAGTTCATCATTGATCACAAACACTTTCAGGAATATATAAAGCTTAATTTGCATGTTGATTTCTATATGACCTGCTCTGTCCTTCTTTCTGTTGCTTAGGTAAAGTTCCTTGAACTACACTGTTTGAGATTTGGTGATGAACAGCTGCCAGTAAAAAACCTTTTTTTCTCATCCTCTATGCTGCATACAAACAAACTGCAGCTGGGATAGTTTTTCCTTTGATGGGGTAGCATCTGTTAAAAATTATTTTTTAAGATTCATCCTTATCAGGCATTTGTGCTCTGAATTTTTTATTATTATTTTTCTCTAACATGCAGTTCTGGGGACAGTCTGACAGCTCCTGGCATAAGGTCCCGACCTGAGCAGGAAAACAGGGCTGTTCCTCGCAGACTATGTCGGGACAACTTAGATTAAGCCAAGTGTAAAACAATACTTATGACATCAGAAACATAGTAGGGCACATTGCCTACCTCCAGGTGCCCCGATGAGCAAAACATTAAGGTCAGAGTCAAACAAAGAGAGTCAGTGAAGAGATAAATACAAAATGTGTAGAAAAATAAAATTGAGACTATATTCTTCGATGAAAATGATTAAAAAGAAAAGAAGACAAAAGAAAAATACAAGGTATGACACAGGCTTTTTGAAGTTGCAAGAGAGTTGTAATGGGCATAAAACTTTTTGTCTTCATCTTTATCAAAGCTTTGTTCATACAGCCCAACACTATTGTAAGCATGCAACTGCTAGACACAGATTGAACGTGCTGTGTCGTATTGTGGGTCTTTGACTGATGACCAGACTCCTGCTGCGAAGCTGAGCTGAACAGCCATCTGATTGCCAGTGTAACTGCCCTGAGGAGTTAAAAAGCAGATCTGGGAGACAGACGGCAAAGATTGACCCACATGTCCAGATAGCAGACAGTGTTTCTGCATCCTTGGGTCTGCATTACGCTGCTGCAAAAGAGGACGCACATGTGACCTCTCAAATGTAGACAAGAACATTATTGTTGCACTATAATTAACAAAATCATTCTTGGGTTTATAACTAATTACAGTACATGTTCATGTAAGGTTTTCAGCAACACATGTTATGATTGAAATCGCTTCTCTTAAAGAGTGCAATGGTAAAGTTCAAACCTGGCATCACATCAATGGAATTACTGTGAAAAACAATTTATTTCCTCTAAAGTTTAATAGAAAAACTATGTTAATACAAGTTTCTCTTTAGTAGCGAATGATCAGCCACTTTCAGTCACAGTATGACAAGACGTCATATTGTGATTAAAAATCACTAAGGCCCCCCAAATAACATTTAAGGTTCTTTGGCAATACGGAAAATGATATTTACAGTGTTGTGAAAAAGTATTTGCATAGTACAGTACATGTTTCAACTCAAAAGTGACTTGAGTAAAAACAAAATGTAGTTTTCATGTTTTTTTTGTTTTTTTTTATTTGATTAAAAAATAACTGCAGAGACTAAGACATTGTTTTTTGTGAGTCTTATGGATACTTTTATGATCTTATTTAAAATAAATAAATGAATAAATAAATCCTCTTTCAGAAAATACTCTTCCTTTGACTTCACAATTATGATTTTATGTTGGCCTGTCATTTACAATCTGGATAAAACGCTATTCAAATTGTCTTTGTAATATGACACCTCCCATACTTATG
The DNA here is from genome assembly GCA_903067055.1 of Poeciliopsis paucimaculata. Lineage (NCBI taxonomy): Eukaryota > Metazoa > Chordata > Actinopteri > Cyprinodontiformes > Poeciliidae > Poeciliopsis > Poeciliopsis paucimaculata. The sequence goes on from CAEGAD010045722.1 coordinate 50,757, forward strand.
CCATGCACAATATGTTAAACAATACCTACCTGATGTAAATGTAACTTTTTAACTGCCAAATGTTAGAGAGATTTCTGTCATTCAATTGAAAGTATATGCCTTAATTATTTTCACCAAAAAAAGGAAAACTAGCAGAATCGCTAGTTTGCCATAAGATTTATTGTATGTTTTCTTAAAAACAAATCAAATCCAAATAAAAATAAGATACACTTAATTACTCTTACTTTCTCTATGAGAGACACACAACATCTTTTCAATAAACCTGGCAAATAATAACTGCAATTTGTTACAGACTAAAGTCCTGCTTTTCCTCAGGCAGAAACCTATCTGTCCTCACAGGTCAACTATCTCCTTCCATAGTAAAGCTTTTTTTTTTTTTTCTCTCTGGCAAAAATATACTATGATTACAGCTGAAATGCAATAACTGTTTTTTTGCATATACATAATTCCATCAATACCATGAGAAAGTCTAGAACTTTTCAAACTATTTTTTTTGCTTAGGCTGTAGAATAACCAGTAATAGGTCAGTGGATGTATGTATAATTTCAAAATGGCCTGCTGAAATAAGTTTTTTCATTGAAGGCTGGTGTCCATCATCAACTTCTATTTTAGCTAGCAACTCATAAGATGCCTAGGGATGCACCAATCATAGTTCTGTTGCTATGCAACAGCTAGAAACCTGTTTGGAGGGTGTCTCTTCAGTTCAAATAGTTTTAACTCGGAGTGTTCATACTTCAGAACACAGAGCACTCATGGATTCCTAAAAATCCTCTGTCAACAGAATATGCTTGAAAAGGCTTCATAGGAATGTCCTTGTCCCCTACTTCCTTGTGCTAAGGTACTTCATTATCTTCTACTTTCTTTACTCAGGAACAAGTATCTACAGATCAATGATGCACATCAAATAAAAACTAAACTGAGCCAGTCAGAGATAGTTCTGCCTTACACCCTTTTCCACCTCATTTACTATTTAATTTAGCAGCATGAATTAACATGTTAGCCAAGGTCAGTATCACTTTAAAACGACACTGCCCACTTGCCCACAAGGCAGGAAGACTGACTTATCCAAGCACACGAGCTGTTGTTGATGTGTATGTGTGTATCCCAGAGAGAAAAGTGTAGAGAGAGATGTCGGGAGGTTGGTATTTGTTCTGCAGTTAAGCAAGCTGTTATCACAACCATTACATCAATCCCATCTCAGTTGCTGTCACTCTCTTTTTGATGACATGTGACATTTTAGTGAGGTAGAGAAAAAGAGATCTAGGTACAAATAACTAAGTTGATAAGACACCGTCGCTGACTGAAGGTGGGTGATGTAAAGCAAGTGGTGAGTAATGATGCATCCTGAATTCAGGTCAGTGCTCTTAGCTGATTCTGACGAAGGAAGCAAGCAAACGGGGGGGTAGTGATGGATTTGGAGGGATTCCTTTTTGGATCTGAGTCACAGTAAAATATTTTGGGCTGCAAAATAAGAATAAAACGAATGTGAACGGATGCCTCAAAGTGCTGCCACACTAAACACTCTTATCCATATTTCAGTTAATGCACTCCTGTTTCCCTAATAAGCGACATGAGAAAATGCTCCTTGGTCCTTTGAAAGATAGAATGGCACTTGTATGATGTCTTGAAGATTATTCCTTGAGATGGATGGGCTGAGTTGGAAAACCAATTGATTAACCCATCGACTGGTGGAATGTGCAGCGGCCATTCCCCAATTAAGCTGTTCTTTCCCCCGGACAGAACATTTAGGTATGCTGGAGACGATCGCTAATGATCAGATCTACTGAGGAATACAATCTGTGTCTGACTGTTTATTTGGACACCGTCTACATACGTACTCCTGTTTGGTTGGTGTGGCAAATTATGTTTTAGAAAGATCTAAGAGTCTCATGCTCAACTGACTTATCACAGTGGAAAATAATATGTTTTTCTGAGTTAAGATTTTATGAGGATGCAGTTCCTTACAACATCAGCAAAACAAAGACAAACTTTTAAATTTGATCAGAGTGTTCTATTCAGATAATCACCTCAAATCCAAGAAAGGTGACTGTCAATAGCAAAGCTATTATATCATGTCAAGCAAAAGAATTTGTAGCCTTTGGACTGTTTCCATTTGTCTTTATCATATATGTTTATAAGATGGATAAGAACAGACTAGTGCAGAATCAAGTAGAAAAATGTAAATATTTAAAAAAAAAAAAATATTTACAAATAAAATATTTGTGTCCCCCTTCTACAGTGATGTTCCATGACAACATATAAGGAAACGTCTCATCTTTAAATGTCAATTTATTAAAAGATGAGCATATTTTTTTAATGTAATTTAATCTCAGTATAAATAATGCAGTTCTGTGAAGGCCTCTCAGCACACTAGTCAACAAGAACTAACATGGAAACCAAACAAAATACCAAACAGATAAGGGTTAAGGTTGTGGAGAATTTTAGAGAACAATCCTTAAGATTTGACCATCCCACATCAACACATCAACAGACCACAGAGTGCTTCTCTATCCATCATTTGGACAAATGTAGCACTGGTTTGATAAAATCAAAATTCAAATAGTGGAATACATGCAAAAGCCTATGCGTGGAAAAGAAAGAAAAAAAAAAAAAAGAAGCGCATACAATACAAGCACAATCCTCGTGGTAAGACATGGTGGTATTTTATGCACTGAGAATGCTTGTCTTCAGCAGGAAAAGAAAAAATGAACAAAGTTGATGGAAGGCGCTAATTACAACACAATTCTGTAAGAAAACAGTTTACAGACTGAAATATTTGAAACTAAGGTGACAGATTACTTTCCACAGAACAACCATGATCAAAGAGGTACAATGGAGCAATGGCTTAGATCAAAGCATAATCATGTGATACAGTAGCTCAGTCAAACTCCTGACCTAAATTCAATTGAAAATCTGTAGTATGATTTGCAAATTGCTGTTCATAGATGCTATCCATTTAATTAGTCTAAGTTTGAGGCAAATGTTTTCTTCTAGATGTGGAAAAATGGTCGATACATACTCTGAAAAAAATCTCTGCAGTAATTTAAAAAAAAAAAAGAGATGGTTCTACCAAGTACTGACCCAGGGAAGCTGATTGCAAATGCATGCCACACAGGTTGAAAACTATTCATATTTGTTTTCTCTTACTAAACATGTATGCAGCTTTTTATGTTAATCAGAAAATCCTAATAAAATACAGTTAGGTTTACAGTTCTTACACGACACATGATTCTGCAAGGATAAGTGAGTTAGAAAAAGGATGGATGGCAGGGAGCTGTAAATACCTATGCAAGGCACTCTGTTTTGATAAGATACAAATTTTAAACAATTAATTTAGCTTTGTGAAGCTACTTTGTAAGATTGGATTAAACTGCCTACAATACAAGCACAATCCTTGTGGTAAAACATGGTGGTATTTCAGGAAACTGAAACTCAATGTCCTTATAAACACAATCAAAGAATAGAATGAATGTCTCAGTCATAAGCATATGTTCACATGTTTTTAGAGTATTCTAATAACCTGTACTCTGAGGGTTATTGCAGAAATGTGTATTAAACAGTAAAATTAAAAAAAAATAACTTTTGAACAATTTAGTGCTCTCAGGGCTATGCAATATTAGGAGGATATAAGACTGTCATGATATTATGGAATATTTAAAAAATATTAGATATATACAATGATTTACCCACATTTTTCTCACCATACTTTTTCTTTTCATTGGTTTGTGCCACTCCTCTCGCTGACGTTTTTGATCTTGATGATTAAGATCTCTAAAAGTTATGGCCAGAAGGGACAACAAAAGTCCAGGTATCCTAATTCTAGTATTGCTAAGCATAGTTTAAGTGGAAGACATCCTAAGTATTAATGCATTAAAAATATTATTTTGTGACTGTGATATTGCACATGTAAAGATTCCTGTAAGAATTGTTTGAAATAATTGGACACCTAAATCAACCTCAAATTATGGACAAAAATCACTTCTTTAACAATTTTTGTAAGCATTATTTTGATATAAAAATTCATTTCCCTGTCCTCATTAGGACTACGTCCTCTCTGGCCTACCACTTTAGACCTCCAGCATCACAGAGCTCTATTAAAGAAGGCAAGGACGAAGATAAGAGATCACTTCAACAGTTCCCTTTTTCCCAATGAATGAAACCCCCTGAGATAGTCTATACCCAGAGAAGATGAAAAATGTACGGGTAGCTCCATTATTGATACAAGTCTCCGGCAGCGAAAGAAATGAATGCTAATGGTGTCCTAAGCTGGGCTTTACAGAGATTAATCCAATTTTTAGAAATGAACAGTTTATAATATGGCACACAGTCCTGGCCCTGATCTGAAGTGAATCCTCAGCTGAAAAAGAGTGTAAAAAGATGACAAAGGGATTTTGGGAATGAAACATGGGTATACAGCTTGTCGCTTCACAAGACCCTGGCACCTCATTGCAGTTGTGCCCTTTTCCAGCTGACAAGTTCATTTATTTTCTGACATAGCTGCCCAGAAAGATTTTCAATAGATAAGTCAGACAACAATGGCAAAAGAAATAGGGCATATAACAGATGTCTTTGGTGACTACATTATTAGTTGAAGACTGGCTTTGTGTGAGCAGCAGGAAGTCCCACTTGGTCTCTTTGCTGCACCTGCTCTAAGGCTATTCCCCACTGTTTAGACAGGCTAATGGCGACACACAGGGGATACAGCTGTTCTTGGTTCAACACAGTGAAATAAACAGACTATAATTTAAACTCGCTCAAAAGCAATAAGCTTTTTTTTTTTTTATGTCGTTAGAAATATTTAGGTTACCATGCCCTTTTTAAACCATATGGCATTCTGAAACCACAAGCACCATCCATCTCCAGAAAAAGTAAATAAATAAAAATGTCTTTGGCGAGAAAAAGGTTTGAGTGGTGTTGAATGGGGAGGAGGAACAGTTGTTCTGATTATTACCATGAATCACTTCGCACCAGTTGCCAATACACAACTACAATCCTGAGAATATATAGGGAGATTTATCATCCTAAAGCCTCTGACAGGGCAACAAACATAAAATCTGCGTTCAAATTTGTTTCTTAAAAGTAATGTCACTCCATCATATAGAAAGTTTTTTTTTTTTTTTCCTTGTTTCAGTTTCTTGTTTTTTCTTGTTTCTCACATTTACAGGCTATATCTGAAATTATCATTTGACTGAAGAGTGACACCCATCTTCATTGAATACTTAATGCTCAGGGGAGTCAGTGTAAAAACACAGACACTACACTCATTGTGGGCAGTCCTATATTTTTATATTCATAGTATTGTTTTAATACTATGAGTATAGTATTAAAATGGAAAGGGCCAGCTGCATTGCAACAATTATTTAATTTGTAACAGTGGCCCTTTCTGAAAGTCCGTTACAGCACTTGCACTACCTTCAAATGATATGAAAATCACATGTTCAGGTTAAAAATTACAATTTATATAGTCAAGTTAGTGAACTCCAACTTGGCTATGTCTTAGTCAAGTCAGAAAAGGCGAAACATCTTTTTCTTCTTTTTTAGTTCTAAATTTCAAGTACACCTACAGCAACATGCCAAATAAAAATGATGAAATTCTCTTAATGCTTTTGGAGAACAATCCCCACAATATTTGTGACTTTTCTGCCCCTGTGAAGTTTTACGAAAAAGCCTCAGAGGTGCAGAACCCTCAACTGACCTCACTGGATAGCAGTCTTTATTAGAAGACGAGACTTATTATAAAAGCATGTCTTGTAATTTGTTATATCTCACGCTCTTTGGTTTTCATCAAACTTTAAACACACATTCACAAAGTGGTAACTGTTGCTTTGTGGCATATTGCGGCGGAGCTCAAAACAGACTTCTAGCAAGCCGTCTAACGTGCCTATATATTACTCCATCTGGGAAGGACCAGAATGAAGATTTTTTTTTTTTTTCTTGATTTCAGCACGACGTAGAGGGACAGCTCCCTCCCAGACTACCACAGAGAAGTGAAAAAGCGTCTTTTGTGTAAGCCACACCAAGTAAAAGTGGAGAGGGGGAATTGTGGTCTGATTATTCAAAGATCCAGGAGTGAGCAAGAATTTCCAGTTTCATCAATAGCTTTTCTGTACTATTATTTGTATGTTAAACCATGTAGGTCAAATTTATCCAAGATCAGATTCACACGTGCCAATATGTCAGATTTTCAGTTGCTGAACAGGTTGAGCGCAAAAACAGGTATGGACTGCATTGATACCTGCAGAGGGGAGGACAGGTGTCACATTTGCGTTAAGCAAAACCTGACTTGTCCTATTTGTTGTTGCTCCTATCAAACACACACACACACACACACACACACACACACATATATATATATATATATTGTCGCGCTCACTCAAGTCAAGGGCGCGCGGTGACGCCAAAGCAGACCTCTGCGAACGTGCGAATTGCGAATTTTTCTATCTTGTCGAAGGAGCAGGTTATTGAACGTCTTTTACTTTGAGAATACAGCATCACTGAAGGGATACAGAACCTAGCCAATAACGTGCCCAATATCCCTGCAGTTCTAGGAACATTAAAGACGGCGCAAGAAGCAAGACGTGGTAAAGAAGGTATAGGACGCCCTAGAGCGTATTTAATCACAAAAAACTTACTTTTCCACGAAGAGGTTTGGAAGGGCTGTCTTGCTGTCTTGCGGTTGACGGTCCGTCTTTCACTCTCTCACCCTCCCCTAAAAAGAACTGCATAGAAAAATTCCGCAATTCTCAGGCGCGTTTACAAAATTCCGTGTGGTCGTCTTCTTGTCAAAGACATTGTGTTCCTAATTAAATACAAAACAGAAAAAAAAAGAAAAAAAAAAGTGGTATGTAATCCACACATTAGTCCGGACGGCGTGCTGCTAAAGTCTCACAGTGATGATACTCCGCAAATCAAATGGATATTTCCTCTTGTTCCAAGACGCAAATCACAACCAAGGCACCCGACAAGTGCGATTGTTGAAACTAGTCTCCCCGGCCAGAAGACGATGCGCTCCCAAATTTTCAGAAAAAAAAAAAAAGAAAAAAAGAAAAAGAGTTAAATTAATCCAAGCCTATGGCTCTTTTGTCTTTTCTCAGAGCTTAAAAAACTGACCTTTCCAAACCCATCAGCTCGTGTTGGTCAATGCCCAGACACATCAAAGCTACATCCTGGAAAGCTCGTCATTTAGACACTAAAACAGAGTTTTTTTCTCCTTACAGAGGGAAAGGTGGGGTTGCTTTATCGTCCCGCTCGCTTACGTTTCAAATATAACTTTTTATCAAGTCCCCATAAGAATATTTGTCAGACATCAAGCCTGATTGAATTTTTAGCGCATTAGCCAACGTAGACTTTTTTTTAAGGGGAATGCTCACATCTGTTTCCCCTCGCCGATGAAAGCAGCCCCGCAGTATTACGCCTGTGTGTGGTTTTTCTGCAAATTAAGTGAAGAAGTTAGGCATTTAAAAGAGCAATATATCTCTTCAAGTTGCGTCGCTCTTCGTTTGCACAATAATAAACTTTAAGAAGAAACGAAGCAAATGAAAATCCTGGGAGGTGTCTTCACTTGCATCCTCTAGCAGCAGCTTTTAAGTCTGAAAGAGCTGAGGGAGGAAAAAAAAAAAAAACAGCTGGACCTTCTTTCTTGGTTTACAACTGTGGTCCAGATGCTTTCTAATCAAAA
>CAEGAD010045723.1:0-32626 GCA_903067055.1 Poeciliopsis paucimaculata
AACATTAATTTAGACCGTCAAATTTATAACTTGTTATCCATTTATCAAAATGTTTAACTTTGTGCGGATCCTGATCTTTGATATAGATGGCAGAAGTGCTTCTTCAGCTATCTGCAAAAATGCAGAAACAAGCAATCAGAGCCATGAGGAGTGTCTCAGTGCTGTCAATCACATTTGTGTAAATGCTGCAGCTGTGATAATGATGGAGAAATAACTTACTGTCAAAGGTGGCCATGCTAACAACTTCAATGACATGGTTTGTCTGCTAAAGTTTTTACCAGCTCATCAGATTTCTTAATCTGTCATCTGCCAAGAATCTTTGTATACTTAAAAGGACAATCAAAAACAACGAGTGTTCTGAAACAAGTCAGTAGGTTTCTTTTTTCTTTATTTTTTGTCCCTCCAAACAGTACAACAAATGAAGTTATAAAATTGTGGTAATTGCTAAATGTTGCATGTGAAAGCACCAAGAAGGATCACAACACTAGCGTGGCATGTCTAAAGAATAAATTGGTTAAGTTATTGTGATGATAAAATTTGTTGTAGTGTTGATACTTTATAGAAGTATCAGCAATACTGCTCCCACTAATTAATTTTGACGCGGCATTTATGTTATGGTTCAAGAAGGTCTTTGTTGTGCTATAGCTTAAATTTGTAAAATTACTTTTATTTGAACACATTTTAAATAAATGTATAGTGAATTGATTGAGCAATCTATATTCATTCAGATGTCCTCACTGTTACAACACACACTGTGCACAAACAGAGTTCAACATATTCACAACACGTAACTTGGTCTGAGAAGGAAAATAGTCAGAGTCAGAAAATTGCAAAGAATGTTTTCAGTCAGACGGAAAATAATCACATGTTGCTCTGTTCTGTTCTCTTATTAAACACATGGACACAAATAATAATTCTTCAATAGAAAAGGAAACAAATAATCTTGGTCTTACGGCACAATTATATTTCTGCTTCGAGGGAGAAAAGGCAGGTTTCTGTTTGACTCAAAAAGACGCATAGGTTCTCTCTAAAGAGAAGGCCAATAAACAGACAGGACTCTTACAAAATGTGCAGAATCATATTTGCTCTACTAATATATGGATAAACATTTGGATAACTGGAAGGTCACAGGCTTCCACAAAGGTCAACACTGAGTCTTGTTAAGCAAGGTTAGCAGAAAATTGGTCAAAAACTTTTTAATGTTAATTGAGGCAGTAATTTTAACATAATTACAGTCAACTAAGAGGCTGAAGACGATACTGTAGTAGAGTTGTACCAGAAAAGCTGTGAAAATGATTAGCAGTCAGAAATGTCATTTAATGCACAAGTGTGTGCATTAAGTCCAAGTTTTTGCATTCAACCCAAACCTAGATGCCAACTTTACTTTGTCAGTTCCCATGTATCAAGCCTGTAAAGTAATAAAGCAGAACTTTATTTTAAACATTTACAATAATCAGGCTTATGCGTCAGAAAAGGAGTTCTCGTTTTTATTTCTCATACACCACGCTGGTGTCTTAGCTGTTCACACAATGTTTCTCTTTGAAAAATCAACCTGATGCGACTAATTTCTCATGGTTTTTTGAATCTCATTTCTCATGTTTGCAATATCTCCATGCAAACTGATAATTTTGGCTGCTAAAGTATTTGAGGCAGAAAAAAGAAAAAAAAAATACATTGCTGATTTCTAATTGAGCAGGGCAGTGAACCCAGGCACATTCCTAGGTAGTAATGAAGGGATTATTGATCTTTTTTTCTGCATTCCACATTTAATTGGGTTCTTATGAGGATGAGAAACTACCTCCAGGATATCGAATAAAATTTGCACATGAAAAAAAATAATGATCTCGAAAACTGCTACATCAGACTAATTGATGATTCTTGACCCAAAACAATAAAGTCATATTTGATCCAGAATTGTAATTTAAATTGTGCTTCATATTAATAATGCTGATATACATTCACCTGTTATTTTGTCCATAGATGGATTGTTAGATGCAAACTCATATCATATGTGCACTTCCTGTAAGAAATTTGCAAACAGTCTTTAGCATGAATTTTATATTCACTTGGGGCTCACTTGGCATGGAGGGATGGAAAGAAAGGGAAGGAAGGATGGAAAAAAATAAGGAGTAACAAAGAGGGAAGGAAGGAAGATAAGAAGGAATAAAGAACAGAAAGGGTGGGAGGAAAGAGGGAAGAGAGGAAGGAAGAAAATACACAAGAAGAGAAAAAATAAATTAAAAAGAAAAGGTACAAAGGGGAAGAAGTAGGGACAAAGGAAGGACGACCACAAGGTATTCAGGAAGGATGAAAAATGTGACAATGTAGACAAAGGAGACAAGGAACAAAGGAAGAAAGAATATAGCACAGGATATTTACAAGTTAATTCTGGAAATGGACATGTTTTTTTGTTGTTTTTGTTTTTGTCATAATTATCTGGACCTTCAAAATACTGGAATCAAATTCTGGATTTCTCCAAGCTGCGTGTGTGCGCGTGTGCAGCTGTGTGTGCTAATATTTGGAAGAATGCCTCTAAGCAAACTGCAGAGAAACATGGACCAGTAAATCCTTTCTCAATCCAGTGTAAATTATTGTTGTGCTTTTGTTTTTGCCTTTCTGAACAAGTTCAAGCCCAGTATCTATAATTACAATCAGTTCATTAAGATGAGCAGCATGTTTCGGGTGACAAACAAGCTCCCGGAGAATGGATACTGATGCTTTTGTTGTTCTTGGCACCAGCAGCACTGCGTGTACTCTCAGGTGAGAAATAAGATACATGGATATACCCGGGTAAAGCCAATGAGTTTTCACATACTGATATGCTCTTCCATGCTATCTGACAAGAGGGTGAGGTTTGCTGCAGGAAACTGTGCAACTAGAATAACTTTTATCCTTATCCTGTCCTCACCAATTTTCTGTAATCTCTAGTTCCATTCACACTAAGCTCCTGTGCCCATTCTGCTGCCTTCATGTGGCCATTGTAGGTGTGAGGATGATGCTGATGGAAGGGGAAAAAAGGACATTTCTGGGGTCTCACCATAAAACCAAGTGTAAGTCTGCTGCCATGCGAAAGCACAGGTCTAGTCTTGGACACAAAACTGATTTTCAGGCTAAGAATTTGGATTCTTTGAAGTATGTCAAGGAGGCTACGCAAAACTCATAAGTATGTGCTATAGAAAAAAATAATTAAAAATAAGTTTGAATCTGTTTGTGTTATTTCACAAAGCACTTTTTTTCTGAAAATAATAACTTGAAAGCTTGTGTTTTCAGAAGGAATGTTAAAAGCGGATTTTGGGCCACAGCAAACGTCCAAACAGAAACATCACCTTCAAAAACAATCAAAGTGAATAACCCAAAAGGTAATTTATTCATGGAGATTCTGAAATAAATCTGGTTTCATTCCAATTAATCTTGCAAGGTGCTTGGAAACATTAGATTGGTTCAAAAACTAAGGCCTACGTCTCAAATTATTATCCAGGACAAACAATTAGCAGACCAAATTACACTTATTTGCGATGTCTTTGTAAATATTTTTGCAAAAATAAATGCTCAGAAGTTGCCGTTAGCTGCTTCACTTGCAATAGAACGGGGGATGGGGTACTAAATGAAATTATTAGAAAGCCAAACATGCAAAACTTCTTTGAAAGGCAAAATACTAGCAGGATAGAGTCCATATTCCAACTCGCATTATTCAGTAGCAGAATAAATGTCACTTAGGGCTCACATTTAGAAGAATATAAATAGGATGGCTGATCTGATTGAAAAGGAATGACTTTGTTTTTTGTTTGTTATTTTTTTCCTTTCAGGTTGAGAGACAGCTCCTGTCTCTTCTGTTCAGTATGCAACAGCCATCAACTTATGTGACGACGACAGAGAGACGCAATGTTTACCTGCTACATGGTGGGGGAGACGGCGGAGGGGGTCTGGTTGTGTTGATGCATCCCTTCAAAATCATTTTGCCTCAAAGGCAAACAGCCTGAATGATAAGCTTTTCTACACTCTGAAACAAACATATAAATAAAATAAGACAAGTACAAAAGCGCATTGTTTCTTTCTCCATTGTGAAAACCTTTGAAGGAGCTCGGAGTCAGGTTGACATTAAAACACTGAACTAAAGCTTACATCAGTTGACTATTGCTACTGTTACTACTGCTTTTGACATGCAAAAAAAAAAAAAATCTATATGCTAATTTAGTTCTTGCAGCATAAAAGAAAATATTAGTTTTGCATCTTTCTGAGAAGACAAACTGACAACAGATCCACACAGAAAAATAGAAACCAGTTAGCATTTCAGTGCAACAGCAATAAGCTCTAATGTTTCAACTTTTAAAATTGTCAGCACAACACATAAAATGCATAACTACAGAATGCAGTTAAATAATTGGCAAAAACATGTATCTTGCATTCAAGGTTTACATGTATTTTTGTTTCTTTTTTATTGTGTTACATTGTTTGTTTTAGTGTTGTTTGATTTTGAAGTTTGCATATAGTACGGTTTATTTCTTTTTGCTATATCTGTCATTTTTTAGTTCTTGCTAGCTGGTTTTGGGTGCATAAAGTAATTTTTTTTATATTTTCTGTCGAAATATTCACAATTTCATCAAAGTCTTCAGAAAAAAATGCTAAAAGTCTGTTTCTCTCCAAGGAAGTGAGTTGATCTTTTCAACCAACGGAAACTTTGTTTTAGCCTGAATGAATTCAGTTAAATTAGTTGACAGTTGATTCCTTTGACATAGAATTAGACTGGTTCCCACAGTCATTATGACCCTGGAGAAGAAATAGGAATCAATTATACAAATAATGAGAGAAGCCTCAAAGAGCACCATCGGGAATCAGCTTCTCATCACTCCTGCCATCACACATCAGACTTCTCCCCAACATATGCAGATTTTTGCAAACGAACCATTACTTCGAGTAATAAATAAGCATTGAGTGCTTGTTGACTGTATGTGTGTTTAGCAAGACAATAAAACTGGAACACATTTGTGTGCGAACCGTCTGAGTCTGGGCACAGCCATTTTGCATAAATTTATAAAATATGGAGGAGGGAAATGTGATGTGAATATTCACTGCTCGCCAAAAAAGGGAAAAAAAAAAAGTCTTGTGACTTTTCCTGTCTAACTGAACGCTGGACATGAGGCATGTTACGGCAAACACACTTGGGTCATTTGGTTAGTGAAATTTTTATAACTTTAAGGCCAAATTATTGGTTGTTATGGCAGATTTAGATTTAAAATGATATTTTTACAACTACAAAATTTCTTTCTGAGAGCACATGGGAACATTTCCTCTGGCCTTAAACAAGCCATTAAAGATCCAATGAGAAGTGAACATTCTTACATTATATTCACTTCTTCATAGCACTGTAAAAGACCCAGTAATTATAAATGCTTCATTGCAATTTTTTCTATAAAAGTAAAACATTTAAGGGAATGAAATACTTAAAGATTACAATGCTGCACTGATTGTGGGAAAATAGTTCATAGTTCAGATTTGTACACAATTCAGATCAGAACCTCCACCTTAAAAAACAAAAGTGGCAAAATAACTTATCTTCAAGTCGTCTTTTGGTGAAATGATTACAGTTTTTGCATGATACTTACAAAGTAGGTTAAAATAATATAACAACTCAACTGATGACATTTCTCATCCATTGCCTCTTTTGTGCACAATTCCCTCAATTCCACTTAATTTACAACCGCGGGACAAGAATCACAGGTGCACCTCAAAGGCTCACAAGTAATCAATCTGAGCAAGAGGTCTGCTGGAAGAATTACCATGATTTATGGTCTTCAACACTGTTATTTACAATTGTGTCAAAGCGGCCCGGCAGGAGGTAACTCATGGGAGCATCCCGATGTCGGCAGAGGAAATCAGAGATAGCTAAAGTGTAATTATCTGAATGACAGATAAGGAGAAAAAAAGTGAGAAAAACCTCTACTTTTGCTAAAAGATGAATTCACAGCCAAAGAAAGACCGTCTCCTTCCTGCAGTATCATTCACCAGCCTGGTCACCTCTCAAAAATCTCATTCTTCAAACCTCCTTGCAGCTTTTTCTCTGAAATACCCTTGTCCCGGTCAATCCTCCTGATAGTCACTCATTGTTGCATTCTTTAACTCCCTTGTAATTACCTTAACCTTAAACTCTTTTCCATACTCCTTGTACTCTGTATTTCTGAACAAATAAATGAGAAAACATAAATATTGTAAAACTGGTGTTACAGTGCGAATGAGCAAAAGCTTAAGTTTTGTGTCACAGCTCCAAAAAATTGTCACAAAAATAACACTGCATACCACTAAAACAAAACAAAAAAAAACAAACAAACATATTTACAATAAAATAAGGTAGACGTAGCATTGTGATCACATGCTGTATCACGTTAGTTTTCACCTAAACATTTCTGGTGGTCCACATCAATAACAGAATAACCCCATTAGCAGAAAATTTAGGCTTTAGGAAAGCCCAGCCAAGTCAAGAGCTAAATCAATGGAGTAATTTGGAGAGAGAGCAATGGACAAGATATACCCTCACAGTCAATATGTGGAAAATTGATAGACTCCAAAAAGAAAAAAAATATAATCGGACATTTAGGGCTCTTTATAAATCAAAGGGGGCTTTAGAAAAATATTGAACTTCCTGTCTGCATGTCTGTGTGCATGTGTGTGCTCGTTTGGAAGCTACATTTAAAAAGTGTTTCCATTTTTGTTCCAATAAAAATCTTAGTTCAATGTTTTCCATAAACTCACTTTTCAGGCTGTAAAATGTTTTAGCAATAAAAAACATTACGTCAGCGACCGCACAATCCTTCACTTCATTCAAGACATCACAGCAATGAAGGTTCTTACATTATGTTCACAGTTTGTGTTTATCTGACCTTTTCAAATGGTGCAACAACTCTGGTAATGGAGAAGGGAATTCAGACAAACTCTGACCTTTTCTTAATTTAGTGGTTCAATATAACAGTAAAGCTATCAGATGTTTCCCTCAAATGTAATATAAATGGACACGAGTCAAACATGAAAGTGTGTTCCCTCATTCCCCAGGTTGTAGTTTAGCAATCAGCCTGAACAGATTGTAAAAGAAATAAAAAAGGATTTTGCTTATTCCTGCTTTGCTGGTCATTTCCATTTAGTGCAACTAATTAAAACACTATACATGCTAAATGAATCTTACAGGGTTAATTTAAAAATGCCAATCATTTCGTAGGAATGTTCCCAATTTGCATGTGACTAATTTCTTAATATATGGCTGGCACTAAAAATAAATTACCGACAATTATTAATACTTGTAGCATCAGTGGACTCTATCATCACCTTTATTTGATGTTAAAGGATTTATTTTCACACCAAATATGCTTAAAAAAAGAACCTGACCTCAAATGAAAACCAGTCTCACAAATGACAAATTCACATAAATGCAAAGTACAGCTAAAACATCATAGTACTTGCCAAGTGTTTCCATCTTTTGCAATGTCTTGAAGAAATTATAAGAGCCAGAACTTTTGGTCTTACTGTAATTAAAATTCCCAAACAAAGACTGTTCAACAAAAGTAAGTTCAAATCTAAACACGCATTATCTTCTTAAAATGAGAATTGTCCTCGTTTTTACATGAGTTTCATGTCTCTTTTTAAAACAGGCATCTTTCCCACACACAAATATATGCCAGCAGAGACTATCAATATTACAAAGATTGATCTGGTTATTGTGATGGAGCAAAATGGCTTCGAGATATGACTTTGCTCCTGAGCCTCCTCCTCCTGCTGCTTCAGCTGAACAGACAGATGTAAGTCATCTGGAGCAGCTCTCAGCGTGGCAGCATGCTCCAATCTGACAAATCGTCTCATAACTCAAATACTTACACACAACACAATATTACCTTCATCTAAACGTGCTTCCCAGGAGCGACATTTATTTAAACCAACCTGGCTAGCCATTCACATCATGTCATACTAATAATGTTACACACTTAAACAGGCTTACTGGATTACCTCGCGCTCTGGAACCCTACAATCTGCGCTAAAAACAAACATGAAAAGAAGATTATGTCAGCGTATATGAGATGTTACGTAAAGGCAAATGCACCCCAGCCAACCGCGTTTAGGTTTTAATTTTGTAAATGTGCAGACCAAAATTCTGCCCTTCAAAATGCGGTAGCTGGAAGAAGGAGATCTGAGTAATGTCCAGTCGTTCAGGAGAAGCAGCTGGTTCCTATCGATAAAGCAGAGCGAATTCATCTAGCAGTAGGAACATGCTGGCATGTGTTAAATGCATTTTTTTTTTTTTTTTTTTTTTTTCTAATTGGAGAAAGAAGCGGTGCTTGTTTAGCCAGCACTAAACGCCTTGGGGGAAAGGGACACAACTGCCTGCTGAGAAAGAAAAAGTCATTTGTTCTAATTTTACATTATCCATTGGAGGAGGCCGAGTTATCAGAAGGAGCTAAATTGAAATACGCCCAAGCGTGCCCAGACACAGTCAGCAAAAAAAAAAAATACTGAAAAAGTATCAGCTTTGAAGACTCTTAAATAAAAACAGAAGTACTATCACAGGAAGACATATGCATCCAATGTGTTTACAGGGAGAGGACACATAGAGGATGATGCAAGGCAAGAAACATTTGACTAGGGAGACATGAATATTGCATCTTATCTAAAGTACCAGGTAGTGTTTTTTTTCTGTTTGTTTGGTATCATTGTTGTGCTTTCTCAGGAAGCAGCATCTTTGACTTGGTCTGAAATCCTGTTGAAATTCACCTTTCAACAAAATATGTGAAACATACCAGATTAAACAAAACATTCCGTATAACTCCAATATACAATTTAAATGTTCGTCTTTGCAGAATTACAGAGCATGTTAGAGACCTGAGATCTTTGAGTGAATAGGGAAGCTATTATGAAGAATTTTCCTCTTCTTTTTAAACCATTACCCTTTTGGTGTATATGTGAGTTAGAAAAATGAACAAATCCTCAGAGTCCTGATACAATCACTGTAAGTCAAATGGACCCATGTATTTTTTTATTTGAGCAACTGAACTCTTAAGTTAATCATGAAAGGACTCTTTCATGGCTTTGGGAAATTCTTAACTTTTCAACAAATACATAGTGACTGACATCTACTACAGAAAAGACTATTAAGGATAATTTCACAACACAATCTCACTTCAAAACATCCAAACTATCTTTTAGAATGTTTTGCAACAGTTATGCACATCTGCTCAACGATTTGAAAAATCCAGTTTATGTATGACTTAAATAATAAAAACCTTTAAATTGTGTAGTATCAGTATTTCAGCTGCAAGTAATGCTTCAGATAGATGCTTTGGATTTGTTCACTTTTCTAACTCACAAAGAGATGACCCACGACTGCTATTAGTAAAGGAGCCATTACTACCATCTCACAACCTCAAAAATATCTCCCTTTTCAAAGCTCAGTTGAAACTCACCTTTAGCTCATGTTTACAACAGATCATGCCTTTACAAAAAAACAAAAACTTTTTTTTCCACAAAAAGTATTGGCTAATAAATTCAGGCTTTATAGAAGTCCAATAACATTAACAAAAAAGAGAAGAAAAGAAAATTTTATCTTTTACAATCGTCCTAGTAGGTTCAACAGAGACCTAATTTTTGCTTTCAATAAATTGCTTCAACTGATTGCTTTCAGTTGTGGACAATATAAGGGATCAAGTGGCCATTCAGCTTAAAATCAGTCACGCTTATCATCTTCATCCATCCATTTTCTTACACTCTTATCCCATTGGGGTCAGGAGCCAATGTGCAGCCCTAATATCTTCAGAATAAACCTAAGTAGCTAATGTTATCACTTATTGGAGAAATTCTTTTGCTGTGTCCCATTAACATGGGTGATGACTGATGTGCACGTCCAGCATAAACAACAAATCTCCACCCATGCACACCTGACCCCTCATCACCGGTGCTGCTACAACAATTTCTGCTCATGCTCAAAAGTCAGTCGTGAATTCCTCAATAAAACTGAACTAGTATTACTGATCAAGTTAGTTCTTAATCTTGCTGAGAGAATTTGTAACATATTTTTTACTGGAGTCATTGTTCTTCACAATATGTGTTTTATTAAATATTAGATACCCTGTTTCAATATAACAAAAGCTGACCGAGTAGGTCAGACTCCAATCTATCTTTATTTAAATGTTCCAAATTAATACAAAACGGTTTAATAATTAGCCAGACAAAGTCAGAAGGATATGTTGAGGGCTCTGACTTCAATTTAATACAATCAAAGTTACCAAAGTCCCTTAAATACCCTTTTATCTGTTCCCAAATATACAGTTTATCGCTTCACAGGCAATACTGATTTATAAATGCACATACAGTAGCAGTACATGCATTTATAAATTTGTTGCAGTGGGAAAAGGACATTATCCACTTGAACAGCACTGTGTTCACCTTGAGTAGGTCAGCTTTGAAGTTTATCTCAGGGGGCCTGATATGAAACCAAAATAATCCCATTTGGGCTGGAGTTTAATCATAAGAGGATCCATCTTTTATCCTGTAACTGCTGGTAATTACTGCTGCAGATCAATGAAATACAAACGTCTCTCTTCATTAGCCTTTAAACTGAAGGAATTATGTTTTATTCTGCCAGAATAACCAATGTCTTGTTCTTTAACTATTGTTGTAAAATTTATAGTTATTCAATGATGCACATATTCATGTAAAAGCATTTAAAATTGTTAGTCTCAGGATTTGTGTCTGCAACAATCGATGTTAATCATTTTTAATAATATATCACTTAGAAAAAAAAACAGAATTTGAACAATTCTCATTTGTAGGCGTTCATAATTTTATGCATTATGTGCAATAATAACACTCCCATTGATCGCAATTTCAAACAAGAAGCTTCCGAATAATGTTTTTAAAAAGAGAGTGGAGACATCTGAAACAAGAGGAAATGTGACCATGTTTTAAACATCAAGAGGTCAAAAACAGGAAGAGGTTTCCGACATGAAGATGAATGCATTTCCTTGATCTCAGGGAATATGAATGAATATCTCAACATAGCTCGATACTAATAACTCGTCTGTGTAGCGCTTTCATCTCCGTCTAATAGACAGCAGAACAAATATCGCAAACAGCTACACAAAGTTGTTATTTGCAGTTTGGTTTCAGCAGAGGACAGTGTGGTGAAATGACAATTTTCAAGACTTTATTTTCAGCTGAATGCATAAATAACAAGTTTTAAAAAATTCAAAATTGACACAGCATTATTATATTATTTGTCTTTTACAAAAAAAAATCTAAATTTAATTAAGAAAGTCTCAGATTTGGAGTCAGTCCAGACGCAACTGTCAAGCTAGAACCAGATAGTCAAACATGATGATTTTCTGTTGTCAGAACAGCAATTAGTAAACCTCAAGCTGCAGCTTTTACATTAATAAACCACTGGATAGACTGAAGTCAAGGTTTGAGAAAATAAAAGAAAAAAAAAAAAAAAAGCAATACAGAATTCAAACAATGTGAGGCTTTTCTCATTGGCTGCTGAGTAGATTGTTGTATAATGCGCAGCTATGTCACACATCAATGCTTCACACATACTTGTTTTTAAGATACACAGTATTTGAGCTTTGAGAGCAAATGGTGAAACTAAGGTGAATGCCTCGGAGTCTTTAGTGAGGAAGGATTGGGAGTCAGGAGCAAAAAGACAGAAGATGTATTTGATGGCCTGCTTCCATAGTAACATATACACTTTATACACATGCATACACACAAACACAAATAAACACCTCTCAGACAAGAGGACGATCGATGGTGGTTTCCACTCAGGCTCAATCAATAGATGAGCAAGTTAGATTAGGAGAGTGTTGGACCTAAACTCATTGGGAAAAGCAGTTTTCCAAGTGAGGAAAAAGATCAGTTTGCTACCAGCAGCAACATGTTATAGACTCAACTATCCTAAAGTTACAACGTCTTTTGTTGGAGCAGAAAACACCAAAACATATATGGTCGATTATTGGATCATATTCCAATATTCCTCAACCGAAAAACGACAAGAGTTAATTTTCATATTTCTCTCTCTCCAGTGCAAATTACAAATAAGTGGTTCAAAGACATGAAAGATTGAATGTTTAAAAAGCAGAGATTGAAGTTTGAGCTTTTCTAAACAGAGTATCCAGAATGGGGGGTGGGAGGGCCATTAGGTGCTAAAGCAGGAAGTGGCCTCCACTACGTCCCTGAAATCTTTTCCACATGAAAAGAAGATGCATGTTAATGTAATATTGACTTACCTATGCATAGAATCACTACAGAATGGGACACGTGATTATGTTCAATAAATTGAACATACATTTATGATACATTTGAGAAGGGGAGTGGTCTGTTCACCAGTCCAAACCTGAAGGGAGTTTTCAGCATCAGGTCTAAAAGATAACATCTGTAACTTTATGTAGTTTTCTGATAGTGACCACAAAGAAAGGTCATCTGCTTATCTTTGATAACAGAGAAAGAAAACATGTGTTAGAAAAACAAAAATGTATTCATTACCACCAATTATAGTGGTAAATTCAATCAATTGAATTTACTTTGATTGTTTATTCATTGTGTAACTTGTTAATTGTATGATATTCTAAAAGTGTGATAAACTCTGTCCTAAGCAGTAATTTCAGCTATTTTTGCACAGTAAGTACATTACTGGCATTAGTTTTTCCATGATGGTAATTAAAAGCCAAGGAGAGTCCTTGGACCGAGTCACAGACATAAGTCCAACTTTGCTTCACATTTCCATGAGAACAACATAATCAAATGCTAAATAACGAGGAATTTCTAAAACCATTTTCAAAAACAGTCAAACAAGCATATAGTTTTAAAAGTCTTCACCTTCTGAATTAGTTGACAAAATGTTGCTTTGTGAGCACATATTTGCATGATCTGATCTCAACATTCCTGTAACCTTAGTGAAAGAAAGTTTTACCACCAGATGTGTGAGAAGAACATGAGGGACAGTACATTGTGGCTCCAAATGATTTTAGACTCTAAAAAGCTCTTCAATAACAGATGTTGGATCAATAATGATGTTGATTTGTCATTCTCCCAGAATGTTGATGTCAGTGTCAGAGCTGGGTCTTGACCTCTCATGAGAAAGTTCAAGCAAGTCTTAGACGAAGGACGGTGAGAGGTGGACAGAGAGCGGGTTGTTAAATCCTTTCAATCTTTCAGCTCTCTGCCTACTTATGTTAATGGCCCTGCCGAATCAATAACTAGTGATTCCAGACAGATGCCTGCAACAAGACTCAAACAGATTTTTTATTTTTTTATTTTACAATTTAGAAATTTAAATTGTAATACTGTTTTGATGTTGCAGACATGCATTTTAAGTGCCAACAAATTAATCTGACATGCAGTGGCTAATGGAAGCAGGTTAGGACAAGACGGCAATGGGAAGGTATAAAATGGCTGACAATTTTAAAATGAACCAAACTGGCCCACAACCCTGACAAGTACCAATAATTAGAATTTTTTCCACCCATTTCTCACTAGTTTATACTATGACAGTTATTATCATTTAACTATTGCCAGGTTAACAGTTGAGATTTTCAGTTTGCCTCTCCTAATTCATGCGTCTGCTTCAAAGCAGTCCAAACAGAAATCTTTCTCATTGCATTGTTTTACATTTCCTGCATTTGAAAAATCCACTGATTGTTCAAGACCACAAAATTTAAATACAAACTTACTCCAATATTGCTTTTACATGTAAACACTTGTACAAATTTGTCTAGATTTGTTGTGAAACAGCATAAACTACAACTACTTATTTAATTTAGTTAAACCAGAACATTTGTGAAGTGTATTAGAGACCAACTGCTTTGTGGCAGTGATTCCTAACAAAACTAATTATGACAAATTTGGCCATGAAGTGGATTTAAAATACTTAAGAGTTGATTAAAGTGCTGCACAAAACAACGATGATGACAAACGAATGAAACTAAGCATTAAATGTCTCCCATCCAGACATATTTCACCAGTCCGGACACTGATAATAGCATAATAAAATGCAAATTGTCATGCAAATCTGTAAAAACAACAATTCTGTGCAATTAAAACAAGCCCATTATGAGCGAGAACTCTCACTGTAAATCTCCTTAAAGAGAAATAAATCAGTGCTGCCTAGAGCTACGACTGCCAGTCAGCAGCACTGATCATTATTTTATAGCTGCTTGATCTTTACAATGTTTGCTTAGCTGAGCACTTTTTGTAGAGTGAAAAGAAACTTGCAGGAAAGGGTGCGAACTCAGATTGAGGAAAGTTTTGATTAGCGTCCTTACAGATTCCTCCTTTGAATTCATGAGGGGTTTCGTGGTAGGAAAAAAAAACATTTTAAAATACAGATTAAGCTGTTTAGATGAATACTATTTTAAGTATCAGAATAACATAAATCTTTATTGTGAGATGTTCAAAGATAAATCTAATTGACATGTAGTTATTTGTACTTCAGTTTACTGTAAACTAGATTTATGTGGCTTTCTTCCCATCATACAGATCCACAAAAAGTAAAATTATAAATGTTTAACGGCACGAAAATATATATATATATATCATATATATAATATATTTACCACTTTCTGCTCTTATGAATCTTCCTAGTGACGCATTTTGGGAAAAAGTTAAATACTTCTATATTTTACAGGACAGAGTTCTTGACATTTCATTACCCAGCGCCGTTTAATCACATTGGAGTGTTGTTGAATAGCACTGTCCTCTCTGCGCTTCCTGCCCCCAGCAAAACCCTCGAGCAACTTGCTCACATATGACAGCTGTGTTCACTTGCAGTCGGACATCTATATTTGTTTGTTTTAAAACACCAGTTCAGATGGTGCATGGGTTTAACACTCCACATTACTGTTAAATGTGTTATTTTAATGCTTTATTTTATACTAATGAGATGACTGATATTAAAGAATCAAAAGTCACAACACCATTTTCCCGTAGAGACAGATGTGTTACATTTATTTTCTACAATTCCAGAAGAAAGTAGGCCACACAATTTATAAAAATCATAAAATAACTCATAAGTCTTGGGAGTTTCTCATTATGTAATGATTACAAAATGACTGCTTTCCTCAGCAGTTAGGTTAATGTGGTGCTTTTTTTTTTTTTTTTTTTACAAAGAGGCTCAAGACAGAGTTGTTTATTTATTTTTTCTTTCTGGATCAGTTTATTGAATGTCTGGTCATAGGGTCTGGACGCTGGTGACATGAAGGAGGTCTACTAATGTAATAGGCTGAGTTCGACTTTTTAATGTTGAACACACACAGTCTCCAGTAGGTTTGTTTCAGATCCCTGCAATCAGATTGGGTTAGTTCATTTTAGTGGGGATCATTACATAATACATCTACCAAAACTTGTTGTATGAACGTCTTCTGTCATTTTAAGACATTTTGTAGGTTTTGTGTGCAAACTGACTGTATTTCTCATCATATTTGACTAATATGTACTACTAATTGTTTTATTTTTTGTATATTTTTTCTTCATCCATCATCTATGTGAAAGACTTGTGTTTGTCGTCCTTAATTTTCAGTGTTCAGTGAATCAAGTTTAGACAGCATGCTGTGTCCACATATTGGCACCAACTGCAAAACGACAGAATGTACCCATGTAATTTGACTGATACATAATTAAATGTCTTTTTAGAAAATTAAAATAACTAATTATAATCACCATTATAACTCCCGTATTATTAACATTACTCTTCTCTCCTCAGACAAGATCCAGAAACATGCAACTGTAATGAAATGCCTTCAATTTATGCCTTACAAGATAAGCTGTCATTTTCAATCTATTCAACACAGAAGTTCACCATCTACAGGCGCACCATCATGCATCTTATGACAATTCAATTCTAGTGGTACCTGCTCCATCTAAAACGACAGAAAAGAACTGTTAAAACCTGACACTGTAAACTCATACTAGATATGTGTTGCCAGTGCATGAGACGTCTGCAGACATTTCTTGAGTGCAGCATCTTGGACGACAGCAGCATTAAGAATGACAAGTGTCTGACCTTGTCTATGTAAATACTGTCACTATGAATAATATTCTCTGAAACCTGACAATTATGACTTTGAGAAAAGAGTACAAGAAGCAGAGATGAAGAGCTATATACAATAAAGATTTAAACAATTTCCTTAGTATAGCCTCTGTTTAGAAATATTTTAAAAGCCCAAATATTCTCCTACACTTTGATATTGTTTGAGATAATTGTAGGATCTCAAAACTGTTGGATTCTTAGGACAGTGAAACATAAATGTTGACTCCTTTCAGTCATAGATGACAGAGAGAAGAAAAGCTCCTTTTGAACCAAATTACCAAATTTCACCCTCATTTGTCACACTTTAGGATTGAACCAAGTGACAATGATAGTATGTGTTTGCTTCTGTGGCTGGCCAGTGATTGGATGAGAGGTTTTTAATACAGGTCCACGAAGTCAGAGGACAGGCTGAGAGGGCAGATGGAACCTGGGTGATGTATTATGCATGGGTAAAAGAAACGTGCTCCGATGGGCCATCTGAGGCCACAGGAGGAGAGACAGCCAGACTGACCCAGCCAGACCCGTCACACATTTCCCCCCCCTCCACCCCCTACACCCAGTGAGACTGCTGTCTCCTCTTTGTGCTCCACCTCGACCCACGGCACGAATCCAGAACGATTTGCTAACAAACGAGTAAGTCAGCCTTTGGTGTTGAAATATTTAGTCTTATCGCTTATCTCATTTACTTAATTTCATATGCCTTTAACTTTTTCAATTTGTCAAACCGCAACCAAAATCCTCAACAAATTTTATTGGGATTTTATGTAATGAACAGAAACCAGGACATAACTGAATTGGAAGTTTTATGGGTTATATCTCTACCAGTTCTGCACACCTAAAGAAAGTATGTAAACATATAACTGTAACCATGTCACTAAGAAATCTTACTTTAACATGTCACAGTTTTCTGATATTGATCCTCTAAGAATGGTCAAGCTAAGAAAATCAATTTCTGTACGTTCAAGATATATATATAAAAACAGCATTACAGCAAACAGTTTTTTTTTCCTTGGAAAATTTTCTTCGAAGCAGTATTGATCATCCACTGCAATTGTTTTCAAGGCTAACATTTTTGGTAAATGAATATCTGCCAGACACGAAGACGCATCTTATTTGTTTTACTGTTTTTTTTGTTTTGTTTTTTTCTCTGAGCTTGACAGCCGTGTCTGCAGTGCTCCACTGATGATTAAAGTGAAGTGGAGGTGGCAGGGGGTCAGACAGATCTTATTTATCTCCGTCTCTTCTTAGTCACTCTCAAAGTCACCTTTAAATGGCCTCCTAACTGCGTTTGCACACCCCCCATGCCCAAACCATACCCGTACCCTCCTCAGAGGAACCCCATCCCCCCCGTCCATGATGACTGACAGCTCAACTAATGTAGTCGCAGCTGAGTACAGCATGGGGAAGAAAATTAGAGGGAGGGTCGGTAGAAAATGCTCAGCAGCCCATCTCCTCCCAGCTTGACTGCAGGATACACACCAGATGGGCCTTTGGTGTGGATGGAGGATCCACGTGAAGCAGCTCTGCAGTGAGCCATGACCAGACGGACAATAGCAGTAAATAAACTCCAGTGGTATGTCAGGAAGCTTCAGTTCGAGATGGAGGGATTTTATTTAAGACTTTAAATGTGTTTTAATTACGCAGTTTGGTCAGTGGGGTACCTTCTGATTCTGGACCTCAGTCAGGGGAGCATATATGTTAGGAACGACACTTACGAAGACTATTAACAAAAATTAAAGATCTAGACCCAAATGGCTTCATTATACCAAAGTGACATTTTAATGTGACGTTCCTGCATCAGAAAAAAAGGAGGAAAATCTAACTGTGTACATAATTGTCTTGTAAAGGCTCATCCAGGAACTTGTGCTTCATGCTAAGATTACTGTAAAGCTTGTAAATGGCCAGCTACTTGAATCTGTGCCATAATTAAGGAGAGCTAAATTCATAATAATGATTATGAATCCTCCGTCCATCGTCTATATGCACTTATCCGTACAAAGTGTCACATTTAGAGTAGCCACATTTAGAGGTCATTGAGCAGGTCACTAGTCGATCACAGGGAAACACAGAGACCCATAGGACACATAAACATTCACACACGCACGCACTCTCTCACCTAGAGGCAATTTAAAAAACCAATTAACCTATTATGAATCATTATAAATCATTTAGTTTTACCTTAATCTTGTTGCCATTATTAGTGTATTTTTTTACACTGTGGATAGGGCCTCCATGGAAGAGGCTGGGCACCACGGACTACACAGCTTTTTAATTGTTTCCTCATTGAGACATCAGCTACTTAATATTCCATGGAGCCGTTTGATTTGAGGAAACCAAAAGGGCATGAATGCCAATTGATACTGGCTGATGACACATTACCTGCACGAGAAGAATGATGTTCAGAGGAGAAAGATTGCAGGCGGAATACCTGAGAGGGAGTAAATTAACAGCCACCGTGGCTACCTGTCTTTTGGAGGAAGAATGAAAGAGCGACACTGATAAGGTGAAAATAGGAAGGAGCATTCAGGGTCACCACCAGTCACTCAGTAGTCTCTGCATGTCTTGTCTTTAGGCCTGCAGTTGATTTTCAATTGACTTTAAGCAAACCAAAACTGTTTGTTTGTTTTTGAGGCAGCATTTTTTTAAATGGCAGGTTAACACAGTTTACATGACTTCCAATGTCATCGTTGTGCAGCAGATTTACTATCAAAATCATTTTGAAAAGGATTGACACTGCAAAACAAAGAAAACAAATTCATGCAAATTAAAAGGAAACAACTGAATCACACATTGCCACTTACATTTGATGAATCCTCCCTCCACTAATTTAATATCTCAGGAATCTGGAGTTTCATGTCCTCCTTTTTAGCCGGCCTTCCTAATAAAGGTTATATAAACTAGTCAGCCATAACAAGCACGAAACATGAGGAGAAAACTGAGGAAAAGACAATAACATCACCCCATTTTGTTCTTTTACATTGTAATTGCGATTCAGCTAATTGACTTATCAGCAGAAAGCAGCCACACCAAATTGCAGAAACACTTTCTGCTCCCCTTCAGCTTCTCACCTGGGCAATTAATTCATCTGAAAATTAATTTTTCTGAGCTGACGGGACGTGATGGGAGTTTCAAATAAAAGTTGCCGTCCGTGGTGGTTGGGAGATCACAACAAAATTGACAGTTGCAGGAGTTGCTAAAAGAGTGGTGCATGTAGCAAACCTGTCACTGCCAAAAAAAATAAATTGGCAAACTGGGGGAAGGGTAAGTTTGTCGTTTCATCTCATTACAGTCAACATTTTCATTTAATTTGCCACTCTGATATAAAGGCTTTATAAACATAATTGCATACCCTCAGAAAGAGTTTGCACTGATGCAAAATGAAGCATGTGATGTGCTCATACAAAACAAAATTTACAATTTAACACAAACTAATCTTTTTTCTCCATACTTTTACACATTTGAACGTCCTGTTGACTTTTGTTCTTTAAAATCAACACTAGCCAACTAATTTTAACAGGAAACTAACTTAAGTTTAATCCAATGAAGCCCTTGTAAGAATATGGAGGGTGAAGTGTCTCATTTGTATTTAAAGAAACCCCATCATAATCAGATTCAAACATCAGACATTAGCTAAGTAAAAGGAAAACCTTCATGAAAATCGGTCAGAGACTTATTAACTTTCCAGAATGACAGCAGCTCTAAATATATGACCAACTAAAAGAATAGATCATATCAAACCACAGCCCTGAAACCACTTGATAATCTATTGCATGACCTGAAAATTATAGCCTCCTCCTACTGACCAAATTGAAATAATTTCAATATGTATTGATATAAACTGAAATGCATGCCACACTTTTGTGATTTTTATTTGCAAAATAAAAATCACAAAAGTTTTTGTGATTTTTATCACAAAAACTTACATTTACATGCTTACATGCAATTACATTGCTGCAATTTTCCCCTTTGCAGCAATGTACTATGTTATATCAGCCATAACAAGAACGGCTGGCTGATAATCTTCCCTTAAAGACAGAAGATTAAATATCTTCCGTCTTTTATCCCAATTATTTTCACTTAAGCTTGAGGTTACAAGATGACAAAATGCAAAACAAAAAGGAGATTTTTGGATTTTGGAGTCAAAAAGTCTGCAAATTACTTTTACCACGACCATATTTTTTAATTCTAGAAAAAAAACAAAAAAACAAAAACATAAATTTATACCTGGGCGTCGACGAGGAGGTGCCGCATCAAGTTCATGGACTTCTGCAGGGTCTCCTTCTCCGGAGGAGAGTAGGCCTGCTCCTGCTGCTCCAGGGATTTGGGTCTGGTCACCATAAAGCTTGCAATCTGGTCATTCAGATTGTTCAGCGACTGCACAGCTACAGGGCGACACAGACATAAAATCATATAAACTGCTTTTACATTTGTTTTTTCTTTATTACAGTTTTTGTTTCTAATACAGGGAGATCTACAAGCACCATACTGTGAAAAAAACATAACTGTGTCTTTCTTGCTTGTATTTCTGTAAATGTATTGTGAACATCTTATAGCACAGAAACAACAGCAACCACAAACTAGTTTTCTGCTGTCACCAACTTTCTCCGGCGACATGATCTCTGGTTCAGAATGTTCCACTTCAGCTTGAGAGCCATCCTGTTTTTGTTTTCCTGTTCTCTCCCCTGTGTGTCCCTGGCAAGCCTCTCCTTCCAGGTTTCCTCTCCTTCATTAAAAACTCACCACCCTTACTGTACTTCCTGCCCCTCTCTCTCTCATACACACTTCCTAAACACACTTCCCATTTACCACTGAGTGACCTCTGGTCTGCGAAGGGTCACGGCAAATATTTCTGGTGGAAATACAGGATAGATGAAGGTGTGGAGGAACGGGTGATTTCCATATCTTTGTGGGGGTTTAGCAAACATCTTTTGAATTTTACATGAGTTGCTACGCTAACCCCTGAAGTGTCATTATCCATCATCCCATTTCTTTCCAGCATTTAAATTATTCTGAAGTTATAGCCATGTTAGTCAGAAAGGAGGTTTAAGGATTGACCATCTGTCCAGAGGTGATTTTATGCAAACTTTGAGCCATTAAATCTATTATGTCTGGCTAAAAATCCTCTGCTGGCACATTTCTGCCAAATAACGAAATGCGACCTGCCTAATCCCAGTGAGTAGGATGATTTGAGGCCAAGCAGCTGGATAAGGTATTTTCAGGATGCAAATGTAAAGCCTCTTTCAGACACAAATGCCCATGCATAGAGAAAGGAAGAGAGACAGAGAGAGAAAGAGAAAGATTGACTGAGAGAGAGAGAGAGAGAGAGAGAGAGATAGGAGACAGCGAGAGAGGCTAGATTAATGTGTTGCGCAACAACAAAATTCTATCACCACTACCGCTGACATTTCCAAGCAAACAAGCTCCGAGGAGGAAATTTGACAAGTTGGGATTGAAGGCAGCGCAGATAAGAAGGAAACGAAGGACCTGAAGAGGAAGCCTGTGCCCCTCCCCGAGGTGAGAGTCAGGCAGAAGTCAGAGTAATGAATATGTGAACAGGGGCGTTTGTCGTCTGAATTTCAAGACACTTTAGTCAGTCTGAGTGTCTGATAAATTTCTTCAGTTATAAACGATGGACCATAGAACGTGCATAAATGGGAGTTTCAGCCTCAATTTCATTTCATTTCATTTTTATTTAATTTGGGGTGATTAAATGCAAAATGCCACATATTCACTTTTTATGGAACATCAGCATTAATTCACTAATTCATAACAGCCGAATGTGTGTGGATCCGGTTTCAGTCAGGATTTGAGGGATGCAACTCTTACTGCACAATCACAGTGCCCTCTACTTGGCAAGACAAGAAATCAAAGAACATCTCACTGAAGGTGGAATGTTGAATGCAAAAAAAATAAATAAATAAATGACATCGAGAGTCTGCAGCATTTCAACCACTTGGTTGCAAAGAAAAACAAAACGGTCCAATGTAGTAATCAGTTCCCCCCCTTGTGACAGTAGGCTAGAGAACGCTGCACATTAGGTCCACCTACACAGTCCACTTCATCTTTAAACTAATCACTACACCATCTATCACTGCACCGACTAGTCTACAGCATGTTACACACAAAAGAAAAAGAAAGAGATAAATGGCAATGTGAGAACATGGTCAGAAATTTTAGACATAACAGCAGATCATCTCCTTCTTAAAATATGTCTTGTTCTAATGTTAGTCTGAAACATTGGAACAGAAGAAATACATCATAAAGATCACACTGCAAAAAACATGTCATCTGGTCAAGATAAAAAAATAAAAAAAAAACGAGAGGCTTAAAAGGATTATATGGCAGTCATAAGATTTTACAGCTTGTATTTTAGTTTATCCAAATATAAACCAATTAGGTAAGAAAATGTCTCTAGGTTGGCCTCAACTTTATTTCCTTTTCATTTAATGACACGTTAGACAAAATGAAAATCAAGAACATCAATTAAAGTAGCCAACTTTAGCCATAAGTAGATAAATGGGCGATAAATGAGCAAACATAAATCAGCATTTCTTGATTTATGTTTTGCATTTATTTGCAGCACTTTGGAAATCTGTATTTTTACCAGTCTGTGAAAATATCAAATTATATCACCTAATTATATCATTAAATCATAGAGACAATGAAATTGTTGAAATGTGATTCTGAAAATCAGATTTTCCTCATTTGGTTCACTGCGAATAACATGAAAGCAATCTCAACAAGATATATAACATTAACACAAAGCACATAATATCGATCAAATTAAAATATATGGTCATTGATCACAAAAGCTATAATATGTGCCATAATCAATACCACTATTTTGTTTAAATGAACCATGACCCCTAAAATGCTGACCTCTACCCTACATATTGATTATCCAACGCTGATTGCCTTTCTGGTAGTCACCAAGTCTCTGAAGGAACAAGTTACAACTGTTTGATCTAAAAGTATATGTTAAATGACAAAGTATTAATCAACTGAATGAAGCACCATCAGTATTATAAGGTGTACAACAAAAGTTCTTTGGACAGATGTGCTAATGGACATCGACATTTCTTGTAATCTAATTTCATTATTTTTAAAATTAAGTAATCACCACTGCAACTAGGTTACTTTTTAAATGAGTACAGATAAATTATTAGGCAACTCTGGCAACACTGGTGACTAGAGATCCAAAAGATGTCGCTGCCTTCAACAAGAATGGCAAATACAACAAATTATAGTGAGAGTCATTCTGCATCTTCATGTAAAGCCTAAAATAGATTTCACCTGCAGCTTGCCTTCAGCAAATATGAAACTAATGACAGAGAGCCAGAGGTATAGGCTGGCTCTGTTCAAAAAAAGAATATCTACAAAGTTGAAATTTGACCTTCATGTCATTTATTTTACTTGAATATTTTGAACACAAATGTGAATGCACACAATTACAACCAAGAACTGAGGACCAAGTGCCAAGGGTGTCATATGTTCTCATATCATTACAACCTAATAGGAAAAGGTGCACAACCAATCAGAGTTAAGCGATAAAACAAAAAAAATTGGAGAATTTTTTTTTTTTTTTTCTTGCAGATGATGTCATTGTTTATATTGGTTCAGGTGTGCGCTGCCAAAACCCTCAGTTTGTTCGGTCAAAATAACAAAACTGAATACTTAGCTGCAAAATGTTTCACTTCTGAAGGTTTATTCACCATTTCTACTAAAAATATTTTAAAGTAAAACAGCTTTAATAGTCTTTATAGACTTTGTTTTACATAATTTTATTCAACAGCCACTTCTATTGTGAAAGCTAATACCTTTCACAATGGTTTTATTTTCTTTCCACTACACATAAGTTCAAATCTCTCCAATGTAAGTTGCAAAATTAAAACAACCGGGTCTTCAGCATAATATCTACAGAAGAAACACATGATAAACATTGCAAAAAAAATTCAAGAGGTCAAGAGAAAAAAGATTATAAAAGTAGATTTAAAAGATTATAATGTGTGGCAATCATAACATTTTACAGTTTAATGTTTTAGTTTATTGATTCCAAACAGTTCCTGAGAGGACAAGCCATTACCAGTGCTATCCGATACTGCCCCCTATTGGCAAAAGTTAAGATAAAACATTGAATAACATGCTCTTACATCATTTTGTCGCACCACAAGATGAATGAAAATTTTTAAAAAAGGAAATCTTTGATCAGAAAATAATGTTTTGGCTCCCTGACAATTTATATAAAGCTTTGCAATAAATTGTAATAAGATATATATACTACAGATTTGTACTTCACATTTGTAGAACAGCAAGTTTCTTGATAGATG
Source organism: Poeciliopsis paucimaculata (assembly GCA_903067055.1). Classification (NCBI taxonomy): domain Eukaryota; kingdom Metazoa; phylum Chordata; class Actinopteri; order Cyprinodontiformes; family Poeciliidae; genus Poeciliopsis; species Poeciliopsis paucimaculata. The sequence continues at coordinate 24,382 of CAEGAD010045723.1, forward strand.
ACATACATAATTATGAAAATCTAGTCTCTATAACAATGTGAAACCTCTAAAAACACAATCAGTGAAATAAAATCGACAATGTATTTCTGAATGTTTATATGTAATATAACATTCAGAAGTGCAGTCTTCTAATTAAAAGCAGTTCAATGATTGCAATTATTACCAAGGACAGGCAGCTGGCATAATAATTACAATTATATTTCCCATGTTAATAATTTTTACTAAAGTAACTAAAAAAGCTTACATGTTTGTTTTTGAAGGAATGCTAATTATTCCTTCATCACAAATAGATAAGGCACAATATGTCACAGGAGAGATTTTAGCTTTCACGATTAAATAACATGTTATCTTTATACGGCGGATACATGCTGACACATTATGCAGCCACAAATCCACGTAACGCCACCCTGCCTCCGATACCCACACAAAATTTTCACGGTGGGGGTTGAAGACAGAGAGATGGTGCAGGCAGAGAGAGAGCACACATCACTGGCTTGGTGGAACTGAACCCCCTTGGGGCCCGGCAGCTGTGAATCGGCGAGCAGAACCCTCATCTCCACAGAGCTCATTAAACCCCACTAATCGTATCTGTTACTGCTGTATGGGGTGGAATAAAAGCAAAGCAGCAGATATGGGATGTGCTTTTCCTGGAGGTGTAGGGCTCTGCACTTCAAAACATTAGGTGGGTGCGCGCGCGTGTGTTTGCATGTGGGTGTATTTATGTGTGCGAGTGTAAGTTTGATAGAGAAATCTGGCAGTGGTTCACTTTTTTTTAACCCCCCAACCAATTTTTTTCCCTCCAGCACAAAACGCATCCCCCTCGATTCGAAGTCTCGGCTCAGACTTCCATGAGGTTTCTTCATCTTTCTGTCCTCGTTCTCGTGTTTTTTGTGCTCTGCTTGAAACGACGTTCTCAGCTGGTTGAATGGATTACACTGCCTCCATTTCACTCTTCATTTCAGCAAGAGAGATAATAGAGCAGAATAATCAGAAACATAATCTGATTCAAAAGGCATAGACAAAAAAAAAAAAAAATCACCAAACAAATTATGTCTTTTTTTGTGTGTTCGTCGCGTAAGATCATCTTCTGGTAATCTGGCCTCATAAACAAACATAAGGCTCTGTCGAGTTGAAAGGAAAAAAATCATCATGTCTGCTGCTTTGAAGGCTCTTGATTGTTTTTGATTTTGGTCGCAGCCAACACAAAGCTTTACTTGCCGAAACAGGAAGACTTGAGCACATACATCCCAACGCAATACCTAAGAGTGAATAAACCGAGTTATGTGAACTGCGTGTATTTGAAAAACCTCTTCATAGAGAGAGTGGGTGGTCTGAGCGTGTGCCTCTTCAAAACCCATCACTCAAGGAAAAAAAAAAAAAAAACTGCTTTTGCTGCTTCTTTTCACTGTCAAAGTTTGGATCTAGGACAGGCATCTAGAGGCATATCTTTGCCTGTGCTCATTTCAAAAAGAGACGTTCATTTGTTTGTTATTGTTAATCCCCAGGTATGGATCCATAAGTTAAACATCGGAAACACCATGGCAGTTTTACTCAGAGGTGCAGGCTTGTTTTTCTACATAGAAAAGGTGTTTTGTTTTCCTCAATCTTATTTCCAAAGCAGAATACAAATTGAACTGCAAGCATCATCACATTGTAGAATTTTAAAATTTTTAAAAACGTGAAACAAATAAAATACTATCTTTTTCATTGTTTTTTAAATGCCAATAAGTATTTTTTTAAAATACCCTCTTAAAACAGGAAGCACTTCTATATATGGATGATGGTGTAGTGTCCACAACGCACCCTCCTGAACCTGTTACAGTTCAGACAGAATAAATTGTTAGACAAATAAAAGATCTTATTAAAAATAATCTCTTCAATACATGTGCTTGCCTTTTTTGCAACAGAGAATTATGAATGGATTTCTGCTACAAAACTCATCATTCCAGGAAACATGACTGAGCTTCGTGGAAGTATAATCTCTTCACCTACAAAACAAGTCATCTCCATTGGAAACAAGATTATCATAAATCTTGGATTTAAGGAAAGAAATCTCTTAAAAGCCAAGGAAAAAGAATAACACAAATTAGGAAAGCTACTGCAGACGAAACTTTTAAATCTCGGTTGAAAACTCACTTTAATTCATTGCCTTTTAAATCCGTGGTTAATTGACATTGTGTGAATTATTGTTTTTAATAGTGTTTTTTATGCTTTGTAATTGTGTTATGGTTACCGAGTTATAGCCATGCTGTACAGCACTTTCAGCCATGTTGACCAAAGCCATGTTTTGCTATAAAAGCATGGAAACAAATCACGAGGGATGTGAATTAAATGTTTGAAAATCATTTGGTACCAGTATAACTCTTCAAGTTAAACTGGCTCCAAGTTTGATTGGAGACAAAGCCTCAATGTAAAATTTCCATATAACTATGGTTTATAAACTAATATTTGAGCAAGAGGATTTGCTATTTTAACGTTTGACTTGGGTGGGTGTTGCTACCTGCATTGATGTCTGAGTTTTGCAATTTAAATGTAACATCACTTGCAGATTTACTTGTGCATACTGTTTTTTCTTTAACATTAATCTTAAAGGCATACTTAAAAATAAGTAATTGGTTGCACCTGAAAAGAAAAAAAAATGTTTTAAAAATGTCATTTAAATTTTATTTTAAGAAAACATTCCATTTAATGATGCTTAAAAAAAAAAAAAAAAAAAAAAAACACTGACAAAGGTTAACGTGATGCTATTTATTCATGTGAACAAGAGGGCAGGGTTTGATTAACACCTGACAAGACAATTATTTTACATTTAGCTGATGTAGCCTCAAGGTGGGAAGCTGCTGTTGTCTATGCTGCAGCATAGACAAAAGAAAATCATCTACCAGAGTGAAGAGTAAAAGTTTAAACTAATTGGTTGGTTTCATCTCACTTTAATTTGGGCAGTTATTAAACTGCAAAATGCAAGTCATTTTAAAATACTAAAATACTAAAAAATACTAAAAAGATATGCAGCATAATCCAACTGTGTTTTTATTTCTATGTCTCAGAAAATCTAACAATGGGCACTTCAGAGCCAAATCTATACATCTTTATGCCATCAATCAACCCATTATTTTTTATGTTTTATGTACACTTTGGTAGACCTGCGTGTCGAGTATGTTTTGCATGTTTTACTCAGGAGACAAGACTCAGTGATGCTGAAAGAAAACATTGTTTACATGACTCAGTCCATATCGCTACACCCTTATCAGATTTTTTTTTTTCGTTCGTTTAATTCTGTTTATGTTGCAAGTGTTGGTACATTTGGAGCTTCCTGCCTGCTTGCTCTGCTGGGGGATTAGGTGCAGATCCCATCCAGACTGGCTCTTCTTGTTTAAAGTCTCATTCTCCACATTACTGGCAGTTGGTTCAGCCAATCCCAGAAGAGGCCTCCTTATTTAAAATGCTGCCTGTGTTTGTGAGCAGATTGCATCTTTGTTGGGCGCTTTGATAACTTTTGACTTGGCTGCTGTATTTTAAATCTTTATTTGAGCTAACAGATTTTGCTTGCAGCCTGGCTAGTTTGAAATGACCTGTGTTTTAGTTTTGCTTTTGTTTGAACTCTATTTTCAAGAGCTAGTGCTTGGTTTGTAACCTGGTTGATATGGCGGGTAACAATGACCGTACGTATGAAAAACTAACTGCAGGACAAAATGTGCCCCGGTGACTGCAGTAGCTCTGTGACTCCACCACATGCATGGCAGCATTTAGTGATTCAGACATCGTGAAGACAATCTAATGAAGTTCCAAGCATTATAATAGCAAAAAATGGGATTCAAGTGATTGTTAAGTAATGGTTGCTATTGGTTGTTCTGAATGTTTCAGAGACTATGAGTTTGTTGGGACTTTACCATCACTTGAGTTTACAAAGAAAGTTCCCAACAAAAGTTGTATGGACAAAAAAATTCTGAAGTCAAAAGTCAAGACAATCGCCATGCTCATACCAGATGATGAAAAGGGGACAAAAGCTCAAATGACCACATGTTACAACCGAGGTATGCAGAACACCCAACACGCGGAAATGGATCACACCAAGCGCAGGCTGGTGTGATCAGCGGCAAATTTCACTTTGAGAATTTAGAAGGAAAACTACTGATGCCCAGAACACATAAGAAATAGTTAATTAAACTTTGTTAAGGTCTTGAAGAAAAGATTTACATGAATTTCCCCTGCAGGAAATATTCACATAAAATAATAGACTTTAGATCAGTGTTGCAGTCATGAGGGGACGTCAAAACAAATATAAAAAATGCCAATCGTCCTCTTCAGAACTCCAATACATTTTGAACCATAAACAGTGGTAGAATTACAGTGTAAATTTAAGCATGTGATGCAGTGACTAAATATTTCCCACAAAAAGGAAATTAAAGTGACTGCATCCTATCTTGGCATGTACTAACATGTCTTATACTTTTCTAAATCAAAAGGACAAGATCTCAAGATTTCAATTTGCTACCTCGGTTGTCAAATAATTAGCAAACATAAACAGAAAGTAGGTCATGCTGTCACTTTCACTTTCATTTGAATTCATCTGAAAGCATATCTTCATTAGCATAGACAGCATTTGCAGAGTATTGCATGAGATTAAGTTGTATTTTTAATGGGCAATTGTTTCAGTAGCAGTTGCCGTTGCTGTAGCAGCAACGGCAACTGCCGTTTATCATGCTGTAGCTTTATCATGCTACAGCATGATAAAGCAATTTCGCAAAATGGGTCTTCATACAGAAGAAGCAATTAGTACTCAAGGTCTAATAACTTACAGTCCAATAAACTTCAAAAAGTCCAGTACAATTCTGTCAAAGATTATATTCAATATTTTCAAATAAACTGACTATGACTGACAGCACTCAAACTGTAATGTGGCCAGAGCACTTTTGGCTAGCCTAGCGTTCACTTAAGGGTTGCAAAACAGTCACACATAAACTTCCCACCACCGGGAAAACATTGCATATAGTTATTAAGGATGTAATCAATGACTGGAAAAAAGAGTAATATTTGAGATAGAAATTTCTGTGCTCTAAGCAACAAAGGGAAAATGGAATTAATTTCCATTAAAGCTGGCTGACATCAGGAAAAGAAATAAAACATTGCAGCATTTTTTTGACAAGACAATGCAGTACACTTGCTTATTTTTTTTTGTGTTGTGAAACAGCTAAATGTATATCAAGAAAACTTGAATTAGCTGAAGGGACAAATGAATTATGACAACATATTACCATATACTGTCCTCAGCCTTAGAGATGAATCTTACCGACCAGGTTAATGAACAGCTTTATTGCTTTATGCGAGGCTTCAGTCAGCTTTGTGTGACTTTTCAACCTGCTGTGCTGTGCCAACATAACACCTCAGCTAGAGTGAGATAACTCCCTAAGGCAGTGAGACCTCTAAGATAATGTTGAGCTTCTACACAAGAACAAAAAACATTCCACTAATTTTAGCTTTATGACAGCATTTGCTGGAAGATTCCTACTGACATTATATAATGATTAATGCATGTTTAATACATTATTTCAAATGTAATATGTAATATAAATGTAATGTAATATTATTACATTATTACATTTGAAATAATGTTTCAAAGTATAATGGCTGAAAGACCTAAGCAATTTTCTCAATAAATCAAATAATCTCTGGGGGGGTTGTAGGATTTTGGTGCCATTGTGGAAATTAAAAGTTAAGGATATGTCAGAAAATACATAAAAGCACAACAAAAAAAACAAAAAAAAAGCTAAAGGAATATCTAAAACAAAATTCACTTGTCAGCTTTTCATTGTAGGAAATATTTTCAGCTAATTCTGCAGGTGAAGTACAACGCTCTCCACGTCATGTTCCAGATACCACTGTTGGGGTGATTGCTTTACTTCAAACTCTTTATACTTTGCCCTATAATCTCGTATGTGTACAGATTTAAAGATTAAGTCTTTATCACTCATCGTCGATCCCTCGTCTCGCAGAGGGAAGCTCAGCAGAGCTGGATCATCTGGAATGTTGAGCAGAGGCGCCTGAAGTGAGGATTTGAAGGACAGGACGAGGATTGACGTGATTGGCAGGGGAATTGTGAAACTCCTGTAGTATCATCCACCTGCCACTGAAGATTAATAGAGCTAAACAAGAAACCCTCGCAATTTAACTACAGAAACTGATGAAACACCATGAAGGCCAGTGATGATGTTTGATGCTCGACTCTGAATTACTAATCAGACAGAATGAAGGTTTTACGTTCTTTGTAATACAAAAATAAGATGTAAAGCTCTCTGTTGCACCCCTTACTTTTGGAATACAACTTAAAAAATTGCATAAAAATATGCAACAAGATTTAACTTGTAAAAATTTCCATAGACACCCTGGTAATGTATGACGTGAAGGGTGACTACAGGGGAGAACAGCTTAAAAGGTTAAAGAGAACAGCCATAACATGTATAATTGAAAAAATTCTCAGTTCATGCCTCAGTAGATGTGACTCCCTGCCTGCTAGTTAACATCTAGTCCTGGCAGTCTGTGGTCTGCTTCTGTGCAACACCACAGGCTGACAGAATAATCAGAAGAGACCAACAGAGAGCCGACAAGTTTTGTACATGAATCGGCCACTGATGTTTTAACGGAAGGACCTTTTTTCCTTCCGTCAGGAATGCGGATCACAACGCAGAAAGTTTCCCCAACATATACCCTGTATGTAAAACACTCATTTATTGAATTTAAAGCAGTTCTCACCATAAATACAGTAACGTGACTTCCATAATCAACAAAACTAAAGATGCAATATTTCATACGAACTTCCCCAGAAATCTGTGAAGGTTTCCTTCCACAGACTTTTGGGCAAGTCACTGTAATACTGTAATAAACACTAAAGTGGAGAGGAACATCTAATATTCAGCTCCCCCTCCATATCCTCATCCCTGCAGGGCTGGGTAACCTTTTACAGTAGGATGGACCTCAAAAACAAAATGGACCCTCACTTCTAAGGCCTTAAGGAAATTTAAACTGTGCTTCAAACATCAAAAAAGCTGAAATTTGTGAATTGAATCGGATATCAGTCACTTCAAAGTTACATTGACACAAACGAGTTTCATGAAATGACATTTGTCAGTTTTATTTCCCACACAGATTCGCGATCTCAAAACTTACATTTATTTTGGAAGCAGGACGTCGCTGAGCCAAACAGTTGTTTGATAGGTCAAAGAATAAATCTGACATAAAAGTCAGAGGAAATTACCTATAAGTAATTTGTTGGACGTTCCTGGGATTACAGGAAAGTCAAACATTGCAGGGATTCTATGACAAGTTTCCCCCTCATTGCCGACTTTAATTTAACGTTTTGATATCATTACATCATTCTTGTTGCAAGACATTTCCAGCCTATTGCTTTGTGTTTGTTACCCTGTCATTTCTATTACATTTATATCCAGCTTACACTTTTCTGCGATCATTCTGTGAACTAAAACGTGATTAACATTGTTCTCTAACAAAAAAGGTTTTGCTCCTTGCTGTCGTATAGTGACCTGAAAAATTATCACATTCTAAACAAAGTTCCGATGCGGCTAAGAAAAAGAATTTTGGAAAACTGCTTATACCTCACATGCCGTGACCCGAATTCGAACCGGGGTTGCTGCGGCCACAACGCAGAGTACTCACCACTATACGATCACGGCTTTTCACTTATATGTGAAATTCATCAGCCAATCCTTACAATCCATTCCCGTGAAGCTTTGCAGAAAAGAAAAAAGGAGTCCGAGCCAGCGACCTAAGAATGTCCAACTTTGTACTCTACAGTCCTCCGCTCTACCAACTGAGCTATCGAAGGTTATGAAATACAGCGGTAAGAGGCGCCCATCTGGCTCTGCACAGTTGCCTTAGACAGCACATGCGTTTCTTCAATACAGCATCCGCAGAGCCTCGTTGGCACAGTAGGCAGCGCGTCAGTCTCATAATCTGAAGGTCGTGAGTTCAACCCTCACACGAGGCACATGTTTTGTTTAATACAATTATTTTGCCACACGCTGTGACCATTCAGTCGTGGTCCGACACGATGATAAGGAGCTTGTTGCAGCGAGATGGGCTAGTAGCACAATGGATAACGCATCTGACTACAGACCAGAAGAGTCTAAGTTACACACCTGTCTAGCTGAAGAAACTTTTCTTCTGTCGTCCACACCAGCCGCGTACCCTTGTAAAGTCCTCGGCATCATCTTTGTCCTCCTGAGAGGAT
>CAEGAD010045731.1:0-30747 GCA_903067055.1 Poeciliopsis paucimaculata
TCCAGAAATGTGCAGTTCTAGGCACAGCAAAGATACTGCGCAGAACCCTCAAGCTCCCAGGCCTCTGGTAGAGGACCCGAGCTCAGAGGATAAGAACCACCCGCGGTGGGTGAGAAGGGAATTTTTTTTATATTTGTGACCCACTGGTGCATTTTGTTGCAGGAAACTTTGGATTGAATATAGACTATATTTTATATTGACTAGTTTGTTTATTTTCCTGTTTAAAAAAGTTAAAAAACAAAAGTAATTGAATTGTTTATTTCCATCTTTTCATGTATTTCTAGTGTTGTATTTAAAGCTTAAGTCGTTAATTTAAAAAAAATCTGCAGGATCCATAATTTTTCATGTTCAATTAATCATCAAAATATTTGATTAATTAATCAAATATTTTGCAAATAATGATTATAATAATATAATCATTATTTGCAGCCTAGCAAACACCAGTTTATTCTCGTTCAAACCTTATATGTGAAATGGTTTTGTAGGAGGAAAACATTCGTTTTAAACAAGCTTAAACCCTAAAAACTCCTTTATTTCCTCTTCTATGCCATCTAGTTCTGAAACTCAGAATTGCACTGAGCTGCGTTCACAGATTTACGAGATCTTCCGAGGATCCACTGCTCCAGAAAAGATCGCCATGAACTCGGGCCGCCAACCGAACTGGACGAGAATCCTGGTACAGAACTGTCAGATCGATCCGCAGGTACGCATCAGTTTGGTATTTTCTAAGAAAATAAAATGGAAAAAACGTCAGCCTCTTGACGAAGCGGAAAGTCAAAACGCATCAGACTTGTAGCTGAAATCTATGCCACACTTTTTAGATTGTTCATAAATTAAAAATAAAGAATCATGAATCATTTTCCTTCTATTTCACTGTAACTACTTTCTGTTGTTTGGTCTTATATAGTGCTTTTAAATAAAAAGTATTCGCCCCTTGAATGACTTACCCTTTTTGACTAAAAAAATGACAAAATAACATTTGTAATGTCAAAATGAAATATGATTTCTATTAAATAAGGTTTAAATTAGTATGACTGAATAAATATCCACCTCCCTTATGTCAGTAAATACTGATCTGGTCGTTGCACCCCTAGAAAATAAGTTTGTTGATGGCAGTGGCATTGGTGTGCTATCACTTTAGTATTCAAAGTTGAGTTGGAGCGGTGTATCATTTTATTGATTGTACTGTATTAACATGTTTTATGTACTTGATTGTCATCCAGGATTGTACTATATTTTGCTGCCTTCAGCTTAATTGTTACTTGTTTCTGTCCATCCTCAGATTTAAAAAAAAATCTTTTGTTTAATTTGCTTGAAGTGTTCTTTAGTTGTCAGACTGTAATATTGATTTATTGAATATAACTTCCATACACAGATATCTATATACTACAATTACTTGAGATAAGGTATGCAAACAATTAATCGACTTACAATTAATTGTCGATTAATGATTTATTAGACTAAAATTTGTTTCAAACAATTATGCCACTGGTTTAGGCATTCTTTTAGTGTTGTAGTTTGGCCGCCGTTGGTCATACTTGAGCAGTACCGTTGATACAGAATGGCAAAATGGCGGCCACGCCAGAACGGAAAAGGGAAACAGTCCAAGCGCAGTCCGCAGTGGTATGGAAAATGCACTTTAATTGGTCCAGTTTAGAAGTATAAACACTCGATAAGCTTCAGCTGTGCTGAATGGTGGAGCAGAGGCGACTTTACAACCAGAAATAACTGATTTGCTATGAAGGCGAGAAGGTGATTAGAAGGCATAACGCAGAAAAATTGTTAAATTGTAAAATGTTAAAGTACTTTTGAGAGCCAAGTTTAATAATGTGAGGAAACCTGAATTTAAACTCAACAAACAAAAAATGTTGGGCTTCTTATGGAAAAGTCTGGCTTTTAAGAAAATGTCCGCTTATCAATTAATCTTTAGTCAATGAAGATCAACTCCAGATTAACTCAGGTGATCTCTATTCCACTCTTTGTGAGGCTTCCGTCGTATCACAATCATTGTAACATTTTCTCCTCTTTCTACAGGAGTCATGTGAATCGGGCTGCAGCCTTCCTCTCTCTTTCTCCATCCAAATTGTTTGGGCTCGTCAGGGAATCATCGCGGCTCCTCAGAACTTCATCCTGGGAGCCAAATTCCTCTTCCGCTGTCAGAAAGTCCAGGTGCAGAAATTCGCTTGTCCTTAAAACTATGATAGCATATTATGGCCATTGGAGATTGAAAAGGAGTCCATTTCCACCAAAAAGCTAAGAGACATTTAGATTAATTTTAGAAATGTTATGAAAAATGAGAAAATTTCTGAGCTCCAAGCTGAAAATTTGCAACAAAAAAAAGAAGAAGAAATTTTTACATTAAAATGTGTGACCTTCTTACTTGGAATTTAAAATTTCCAAAAGCCAAAAATGTAGCTTTGAAAGTCAGAAATTGTCCTTTTTCTTTAGAAAATTTCTGAGATTAACATCAAAATTATTTTTTTTCCTAGCAATTTTTCAACAGTTCAAAGTAAATATAAAAAAAATTACAAGTTTTTCCTAGAAAATTTATGAGATAAATCTCAAAATTTCTGAGTTTACAAAATACTACATTTTTGACTTCTGAACTCAGAAAGGTTTCAGAAGTTGAATACATTACACCTCTGAAACTAAGATATTTCCAAAATTCTTATTTAAAAAATTTCTAAGATTAATAAAAAAATTTCTGAATTTTTTTGACAGAAATGTATTTTTTTTATTTATTTTTTTCTGTCTACAAAGGCCCTAATATGCCATTATGGAAAACACTGTAAAACATTTACTTTTCGGATCATTTTATCTTAGTCTTTTCTCTAGTGTCCGTTATCATCTCCTCTCACCCTGACGGCCAAAGCCACGTTCGTAGAAACCACCGTTTACCCAGAAGCCCCCAGAGGGGTTCCTCAGCCTCACTGGAGGTTTCCGTTCGGCTTCTTCACGAGAGGCGCCGCGGAGCTGGACGGCCATCTTGATACGAGCGGCAGCGGCGCTGAAAAGGTCACATGGAGTTTAATGGTGTTTCCGCTGTTGCTGCTCTCAGAGTTAGGATTCCTTGCATTACAGAAACTTTGACATAGAAAAATTTTAATTGTGCAGCTTTTTTTCAAAACTAAAACATTAATTTACATAACAATGCACAGAAGAGGATTAGGGCCAATGGAAAAAAAAAATTAAAAAAAATCGAGCTTTAATCCCTAAGATTAAATTCTGACTTTAATTTCTGAATTCTGTTTTTTCTCAGAATCAGATGTTTAAATTGTTTATGCACAATAAGGCAAATCTAGTCTCAAAACTCAAATCTACTAAATCTTCTTGGGACATTTTGGTCTTAAAATTCAGATTTACAAATCTTCTAACGAGGGAGAAACCGTTGTATGGTTATTTTAATTTACTAACACCTAAAAACATTTGGTTATTTTGCGATTAAAGTCAGAATTTTATTACATATTTCCTCCTCCTTCTGAATGAAAGAGTCTTGTATTTTTTTCTTCTCTTCCCAGAATAAATACTTTTTTTACATTCTCAGTCTCTCTTATTGAGGTAAAGATGCTTTTCTTTTGCACGGCTCCTCTCCTCTTTCCTCCGCTTGCTTTCCGCTCATCCTGTTCTCCTGTCTCCTTGTAACGTGAACGTACTTGAAGAGATTGGCGATCGCCGCAGGAGTCATGCCTTCCAGACGGGTAGCAGCTCCCAGCTAGCCGGCAGACACAGCGATGAGTTACGAAAAGAATTAACTTCTTTATGTCACAAAACGCAGTAAAATTCAGACTCACGGTGGTCGGTCGAAATCTGTCGAGGATTTCCCTGACTTCCTGCGACAGAGACACGGGCAGAGTGAAGTAGTCGATGTCCTGCGGCAGAGGCATGTTCTCCTCGCTCTGAATCCTCTTGATCTCGCTCTTGTTTTGGTCGTAGTGAGGCTTGTACACGGCTGCATGACAGAGGGGAGTCAGGATTATTTAATGTTCGAACCTGAAGAAAATTGTTTCCTACGAGGGAGCAGTAGCGCCATACCAAGAAAAATTAAAATTACGAGGAAGACACAAGAAATACGAGAATAAAGTAGAAAGGATATGTATGTATATATTGTTATACCACAACCATATTCTCATATTATTTTGACTTTATTTCTATGTTACTATGACTTTACTCATATTAATTTGACTTTATTCTCGTATAACTTTATTCCCACAATATTTTGGCTTTTTATTCTCTTAATTTTGACTTTTTCTCATATAACTTCTTACAGTACCACAACTTTACTCCCATAAAGGAAGGAAGTCTTATATATGAGAATAACATAATATTCTCATATTATTACTTCCTTATTTTTATACAACTTTATTCTCATAATATTCTAACTTTATTCTTGTAGTTTTTATTTTAAATTTTATTTAACTCCGTTGTAATTTCATAACAATAAAACATGCGGAAAATTTGTCAGCATTAAGGCGATGAAGAAACAATCAAAATCTGACTTTCAACTCTTAATCCTGGGTTTACAGTGAGATCTTAAGGTGGAATGCCAGAAGTCGGGTTTTACCCTCTATTTTGAGTCTTTCTGAGAACTCCATGTACGGTGAAAGGCACTCAGGAAAGACAGAAGCCAACATTTTGAAGGAGACGTCCTTGTACTGCAGCAGGTCCATCCCGCTGGGAAGAAAAGAAACCAGAACCAGAAATAAACCGGGGACGTGACTGAAACCTCTGTAGTTGTGGTTGAACCGACAGGACTCACCTGAGCATCTGGTTCTTGTTCTCGCTCATGCCGATTCCCGGCAGCTTCTCCCTCCAGCTGGTTGAGGACATTGTGAGAGCCTGGAGGGCGGCCATTGCGTTCTGAAGACTGCAACGCACCCTGACTGCCTCATGGTGGCGCACAGCAGAGACGCATCCCAGCTCAAACCCTGATGGAGACGCAGAGCAACAAGCTGATTCTATCATCAGTCAGGTGTTTGGTTTTTGAAGATTTAACTTTTGGGAAATCTGTTTTTTTAATGTCATGCCATTATGAGTCTTAATTAACTTACTCTTGCAATAAAATCTGACTCTGGCAATAAAGTCTTAATATTACTAGAATAAAGCAGTAAAATTACAAGAATATAGTTATAAGCCAGAGTTATTATTACAATGATCAAAATGTCCATAACCTGGTCCTAATGCTCCGTCATACAGAATGGATGATTGAAATGAAACCCACTTTTTGTAAATATTTTCTGCAATTTGTTTTTTGGAAAAAAAAAAAAAAAAGCAAAAAAAATTATGTATATTTTAAAGCTGTGTCGCCCAGGTCGGACACGAAGGGCTACCTTTCATCGTAAGGCGCAGGTCAGCGTTGTCCGGCCTCAGAGAAGTCCGAAACTCCGCCCGGCTGGTGAACATGCGGTACGGTTCGGTGACTCCTCGACTCACCAGGTCATCAACGAGGACGCCGATGTAGCTCTCTGTCCGAGACAGCGCCGCCGCAGGCTGGGAGTGGGCGCTGCGGGCGGCGTTCACTCCCGCCCACAGCCCCTGTACAGAACAGCAACCAGCGGAGAAACGCCATTCACTTCCGCTTTTCTTCCGGTTAAACCCCAAATTACTCATTAACTCTAGCTAGGTTGGATGCTAGCTAGGTAACTGACTTACTATTCATTTTCAATTAATGGTTGATTGGATTAAAATTAGAGCCAATCGATTAGCTAATGACGTCCGTTAAACCTTCTTTTGGTGTTGTAGTTTGGCCGCCATCCAGCAGAGGGCCCCAATGGTGATCCTGAGGCGGAGGATCACCAACGGGAATGACACAGGATTTAAAGATGGCGGACACACCAGAACGGGACCGCTCCAAATAAAGTCAGGGCTGGGATAAAAAATGAACTGTATGCGTTTCTGTTTTAAAATATAAGCACTCGACAAACTCTTTTAATTGTTTAGAAATTTAAACCATCTACAAGAACGTTATGTTATCAATAGCGCTCATTCAGGTGTTCAAAATGGCGGAGCGAGCGAGATTGGCTTAGCTACAAAAGCAGGAGATATAATGGAGTAAAATTATAACAATAATTAATATCAGATATGGGTATAAAGTAATCCTTGTTCTGATTTTAAGCAATTATAATTAGGGCTTCATTCTGAATATTTTTCTAAGGTATTCTGTTACTTCGAAATTCAAAATTTCCAACCACTGACATTTTGCTGAGGATTTAATTAAAAATATGAACCTCTATTCGAAGCCTTAAGTTATTTCTGAGCTTCAGGAATCACCTGTGCAGCTGCCTCTTCGTAACCCGTCGTCCCGTTGATCTGGCCGGCCAGGAAAAGTCCCTGTGTGTTTTTCACCTGCAGCGTGGGACTCAGCTGGGTGGGACACACATAGTCATACTGCACGCCGTACCCTGCAGAGAGCTGGAGGTTTATAAACAAGCAGCTGCGATTGCATTAACCATAAAATTTCACAAAATTGGAATTATGAAAATAAATTTGTCTGATGAAAAGGCAATTAAAAAAACACGTTTTTTGATAATAAAAAAAATGTTTTCTTTAACGATTTAACTGTGAACAAACTTATTCATATGTATAGAGGAGGATAAGGACCACTAAAAAAATACTTTAATTTCAGAATTTAGACTTTTTTCTGTGAAATCTAACTTTAAACAAATTATTTTGATTATATTTCCAGAATTCAGACAATAATCTCAGAATGTTCTCTGGCTAATCTAAGAATTCTAACTTTAATTTCAGAATTCAGACATTCTTTTCCTCAGAATTTTGACTTTAATCTCAAAATTTGGCTGTAATGGCAGAACATTTTTCTAGGAATTTTGATTTTTTTCCTTTCTTCTCAGAATGTAGACTCCTTTCCTAAGAATTGTGACCTTAATCTGATTCCAGAATTTAGATTTTTTTTTTTCTGAGAAATTTAACTTTAAACACAGAGTTTTGATTATATTTCCATAATTCAGACAATAATCTCAGAATATTCTCTGGCTAATCTAAGAATTCTAACTTTAATTTCAGAATTCTGATCTTTTTTTCTCCTCAGAATTTTGACTTTGATCTCAAAATTGTGGGTTTAATTGCAGAATTTCGACTTTTTTTCTCTGAATTCTGACTTTATTCTGAGATTAAATTTTGGTGTTGAAAGTCAGTGGTCCTAATCCTCCTCCATACACGTCTGATTTTAATTGTGTTCCTTATTTCATGGAATCGCTGAAGACATTTTGTGAAATTGTGTGTTTTTTTGTTTTTTATACGTGAATGGAATATTGACAAAGTTTTACGTATATTTTTAATCTACTGATGGCGTCCATTTCCCATTCTGGGTCAGGTTTCCCAGGTTTTCCAGGTTTCCCAGGTTTTCTGCATACCTGGAGTGTGAATCTCCACTCTGTGCAAGGAAGGGATTTCTCTGATGAGGCGCAGCTGCACATCAGGAGGCATGGTCATGGACAGACCCTGTGGGTACAAAAGGTCAGAGGTCAACCCCTCGGGCTCCAGCCACACCTGGTGACTCCTTCCTGGAAAGCGCAGCACCCTGGACTCAATGGAGGGGCAATATCTGTGAGAGAAAAACACAGAGATTAAATGTTTCTGCTTCAGTTCAACTGGATCAAAAATCAGCAGGAGGCTGAAGAGGCTGACAGCTTAATGCTGGAGAGGCCAGAGCTACACATCACTCCAAATACACAGGAAAGGAAGGAAGGGAGTTAAAGGAAAGTGTAACAGGCCCCTCAAATGAAGGATTGTGGTTTTACTGATGAACAGTGAGTTTCACCGTTTGTTGTATGAACAAACACACACAAAAAGACAGTGCAAGCTACAAAATCACGCTCTTACAACCATAAAGAATCAACTAAAAATAACGTTCACTACTAAAAATATCAACTCCAATTCAAAACTATGCCCTATTGTTTGTATACAATAAAACAAATTTACAATTCCAACTGATCAATATTAAAAATATCCTTATTTACAAATGAAACATACTTTGTGAAGGAAAATAAGTTTTCTAGAAGGAAAGAGAAACAAAGGATAGAAAGGAAAAAGAAGGAAGGAATAAAACTAAGAAAAAGATGGGAAGAAAAAGAAAGGAGTAAGGAAGCAAGGGGAGAAGAAAAGAAGGAAGGACGAATAAACACACGGATGATAATAGTGGTGGCAGCATAATGCTGTGTGGGTGGAAGCGGGTCAGAGTGACAGTTGGGGGTGTAAATACTTCTTCGGTGAACTCTGTGTACCTGGGTCCTTTGGCGTCCTGCTGGATGTGGCAGTTCAGGTGGAGACTCTCCCTCACAACTCTCTCTACACCTGGAGTCGTGTAGGTCAGGTAACACGGCAGCTGCTCCTCCGGCTACAGAAGTTTCAAAATAAAAGCATCTACAGTGATTATGATGAAAATGTGCTGATGGACCCAACCGAGTCAGAAGCAATCCCGAATTGGACCTTGCAGCGGGTGTGAGTATTCATGAAGCTGAAGGGCGTCGGCTGGCGGTCCGGTGGGTGGAGTTTAGCCAGGGAAAGGTCCACTGAGTCTTTCAAAAGTCTGGGTGGGGTTCCGGTCCTCAGCCTGCCCACCCTCAGACCCAGACGGTCCCTCAGCGTTTGGGTCAGGCCAGAACTCGACGGGGCGTCTCCCATCCGGCCTCCGGGCGACGAGGTCCGGCCCACAAAGAGCGAGCCGGACAGGAAGGTACCGGTGGTCAGAACCACGGAGGAGGCAGAGATCAGCTGGCTGCCATTGGCTGATGGAGAGATTAAGAAACCATGGTGACCAAATCTGACCTGAGATTATACAACTGAGAATTTATAAGTTAGTGTAGACCAAGTCAACAAAGTAAAGTAAGTTAGTTAGGGAGTTAGGGACAGTGGGAGGGAAGGAGGGCTCCCTGAATAAATGTGTAAAATGACTGATGCGTACCGAGCCGTATCCCGGTGACTCTGTGGCGCCCAGGTTCTGCAGGGTTCGGATCCGACACCATCAGCTCCTCCACTGAACCCTCCAGAACCGTCAGCCTGGGAGTGGACAGCAGCTCTGCCTGCAGGTAGAACAGCTGATCTGAGATTAAAGTATTTCACAAACATGAAAGAATCAAAGCAAAACTCCGGGTATGTTTTTAACGAGAGATTATAACATAATGTAAAACTCAAAAAAGTAAATTTTACGTAAAAGAGAAAAAAATTATCTTTGGACCACCCCTCAAAATTGTGGGGTTACACTATAACCTCTTTCTAATATCTGGCCCAGCATATGTGTGTATGTTTGCGTGTGGCGAACCTGAATGAACTCTCGGTAGCGCTGCCGGTCCAACTGGGCTCTCGGCCCCCACACGGCGGGGCCTTTGCTACGATTCAGGATGGAGAAGTTAATCCCCGCCCAGTCTCCAGCTCGACCGCAGAGCCCATCCAGAGCATCTACCTCCCTCACCAGGTGACCCTTACCTACGCCGCCCAGGGACGGGTTGCAGGACAGCGCGCCTGTGAGGAAATAGGCACAGTGAGATCTCTAAATGTTCACCCAGTCTCAATAAACCCATTCTTCGTACCGATTGTTTGTATTTTCTGTGTGACCAGGAGGGTCTCTGCCCCGATTCGGGCCGCTGCAGCCGCTGCCTCGGTTCCTGCGTGGCCCCCACCCACCACGATGACATCATAGCGCTGTCTGGAGAGCTGACTGGCTCTCCTGGAAACCAGGAACAAGACACTCTGCACTGGGGGCAGCTTCTTCGTCAACATGTGAGACATACACCTGTCAAAGAGTCGCAGCTTTAAAGGTGACCTGTTATGCTTTCTTGAACAGGTTAGGATCAATCTATAGTCTCTTATTTATGCAAATAACCCAACTCAATGTTTACACTCATAAATGAAAATGGGTGTAAAAAGATGCACAATTATATAAGCCTACATCTTTGAAAAGCAAAAGTGAAGCTTCCTGCACAACCAACAAGAATGCAGAAAGTGGTTTCTGGTCAGTAAGTCAACAAAAAAACACTTGTGTTGTGCAGCACATACAGCGGTAAGACCAGCTGACCAAACATGCTGGAGATCATCTTGGATTGCTAGGTGACAGGCTGGGGTTGCTAGGTAATGGCGCAGTTCTGACTGGGACTTAAAAATTGGGAGGTTTTTAAAACTACTTGTTTTCAGGCACCAAAAAACATTAACATATTGTCAAAAAAACATCTGGATGTTTTTTTTTAAGTGCTTAGGTTGTTTTTAGAAGCAGTAGAGACCCAAATGAAAATACAAAAGTTGCAAAAAGTTAATTTTCAGAAAAGGTCGCCTTGAAATGCAATGAGAATGCTTTTTATTTATTTATTTTTTTTCAAAAGCTAGTTTTCACTTTTATTACAAAACGCTAACATATGACATTCTTTCTTTTTAAAATATGAAATATTCAGCTGGTAATGTTTATATCAACAATTATAGTGAAGTGAGGAAACGTTGTTGATACACAATGCTGATTTATGTCTATGTGTGTCCAGGTTATACTTCAATAACCTGGGAAATGCAAGATTATTATACTATTTATATGGAAGAGCTAAAAAAAAACCCCAAAAGAATTCTGAGATCTGAATTCAGAAATCAAAAACAGAATTCTGACTTTTTTTCTCTTTATTTTGATAAAAAGCCAGAATTCTGTCTTTAATCTCATTTTTCTGTCAGAGAAAGTCAGAATAATGAGATTAATGTCCCAATACTTTTATCTGAGAATTCATAATTTTTCTCCAGAATTTGGACTCTTTCGAAACAGACTGGAATTCCGACATATAGTCAGAATTTATTGTTTTAGTGCTCTAATCCACTTCTGTACAAAACCTTTACATTAAAAGTGGAAAGTACATTTCTAGTAAATCAATTAATAGTTAATTGAAGCCACAATATTAGCACTTTGATGGTAAAAATCGCACATACATACAACTAGTGTTGGTAACTTGCTTCCATGTTTTATAACTTTAAGAACTAACGTTCACTATTAAGCATTACAGCTACTTACTGTTAGCCAACCAGAAAATAAAATCGTTACTTTGCTTGCGAGTAATCCAACGAATTCTGTTGGATTCGTTTCTGTTGAATCCAACAGAAACGAAGACGAAATCAGAAAAAAAAGGCTTTTTAATGCGAAACACCAGCTACCTTACACAAATGCTCTTTACGGAGGCTGCCATGCTGTTTGGAGCACAGCGCCGTAATACATGCCGTATAGGCGCACGCACAATTTTTTTTGTGTCTATGACTTCGTATCATTTGAAATCTATTCAAAATTTATTCTTGAAGTTGGAGAAATTGAGTAAAGAAGCTGCAACTTAATGTGTAAAGGTGGAGGGAGAAGATAGAATCGAACATTATCAAATGGAATAAAAATATTTTGAACAAATGAAGATAGGTAGTGTTTGGTTTGCCACGTGTACATTACAATACATCAATTCTTATTTTTATCACCTGCTATACACCTGTTTAGATCAAAGCGTGGATTAATGAACTCGTTGTTCTCTCACCGGTACGTGAAAAAAGCACGTCAACGCCCCCTCCCCCTTCCAGCCGGTTTCCAGTCAGCCGCGCGCGGATTGAGTCAAGTGAGCCTACCGAAAGGTGGTGTTGACCGACCGCAGCAGGTTTTCGCCGAGAAACCTGAACAATTTCAACCTTCTGAGGCGACTGACAGTGACGTCAAGCCCTTAGTTTGTAACGGAAGAGCCAGCGGTGCCGAAGTTGAGGCGACAGGACAAAGGGAAGAAAGTAAATCCCGGAGGGAAAGCGTCCGAAGTGAGCCTGAGGATCAAAGCTAATGCTAATTTAGCCTGCTAAATAATTACATGGAAGCTGTTGTTTTTTTAAGTAGTTGTTTGATTTTTACGTAACTCAAGGGGTTACAAAATAGTTGGTAACTGAGAGGTTTAATTTATATGATATAATTAATTTTATTTCCAACGAGGTTTGCCTTAACACTGTAGGCCACAGGCGACTGGTGTTGAGTAGCTACAGTGGCCGGGGTGTTTTTTTGAGGTTACCCCGGCTCTTCTCTCTGTAGGGCAGGTGATTTTGCTAAAGGTAGTTTGGCTTTGCACCAGCTTCTTTTCGGGAGATTTCAGTTTTATTAAGTTAGCTCAAGCTTGGTACTGTCTAAGGCTTGTGCTTCGCAATGCTGAAACCCCAGCAGCAATCCGGCTCAGGCGGGAGAAAGGCGACTAACGGAACATCAGGGCCCGGCGGTATGTCTTCCCCAGTCAGCGGCATCAACAGCGGCGGCCGGACACCGGCTGGAAGGTGAGCGGGCGGGGTCTCTCTGGGTAGGACAGTCCGGGGATTGTCCCGCGCGCAAGGCCTACCGGTTAAAGCACCCTGCTCGAAGGGGGCGTGGCTTGTACATAGAGGCTTTGTCTTAGCCAGTAGGATTCGTTTAATTATGATGGGCAGAATCTATGGACCAATAAAAATGCTGTTTCTTTGCCGAATCAGTGAGGTGGGTCCGACTTTGTGAAAACAATAAAGAAGCATTAAGGCTATGCAAAGTTTAGCTGGCCTGTCAGTGCAGAAAATCTGACTTGTGGTTTCGATATGTCGTAGTTTTGTTTTCCTCTGCTGTCGTTATAATTCTGTAAGTTATTAACGCTGCAGAGATTCCGGCATATATGAACCATGTCCTTAGAGATTTGTTGACTGAAGTCTTTGTAGCTTCGTCTTTGTTTTGTAACCTTGTGTGTTACCAGTAGCAGCGATAAAATTACATTTTATTTTAGCTTGCCTTCTTTATTCTTAGCATTTTTATGCACCTGAATTGATCCGGATGCTTTTGTTAAATGTCTAAACAGAAATTAAATTCTGTTAATTATTTTAATCTTAAAAGAAAAAAAAAAGAAAAAATAACACGTCAGTGTTTCTCTTTCTAAGTAGGCTACAAATGAAAGCCTGCTACCAGGTATATTACGATTTTTAAAATTATCATATATTAAGAAAAAATATTTAATTTTGAAATAATTTGCCAAAAAGAAATTGCACGTTTGGTGTTGAGAGATTGGCCCATAGCAATTTCTATTTTTTTTGTTGCTGTTTTTGATAAATTTCTTAATTTTTTTCAATATGCTTTTGAAAGGATTATGACACATTAAACAAGAGAAATGTGCTTATGGTAATTTTTATGGATGTAGGGATTTAAAATTCCAATTAAAAATTAAAGATTTATAAGATTGTTTCTAATGTTTTTCTTATTTATGTCAAACTCAAAATAGAAAATTAATGCACAAGAAGACTGGTGCTTCTCTTAAGACGAAATGATTTTTGAAAAAAAAAACCCCCATCAACACTGGTTTATTTAGAAACCCTTGACAAGAGTCAAAATCACAAAAAAATACTGAAAAAATATGATCTTTGGTGGTTGATCTAACCTTTAAAAGAGGTTAAATGTGACTATCAGATGATAATGATTTATCAGTCCCTTCACACAGCCAAAAGGTTATAGGTATTAGAACCAGTAACAAAGAAACAAACAAAATCAGTTTGCATATTTTTTGCATACTTTATATTAAAGTAATACCAAAACAATAAATTGGGATACTTTGATATAATAAAACATGCTCACGTATCAAATCAGTTAAATTTTCAAAACACAAAAACCAAAAAGATAATTTTTCTTTTTTCAATGAAATTAAACCTGACTGTGTTAAACCTGACCTAACTGATAATATATAATGTTATTTTCACTTTACATTATCAGTAGAAATGGTTGAAACTAACATAAATAGGAGGGCACAGGAACAATAATAATAACTTAAATAACTGCAGGCAGCAAACTCTGATATTAATATTGTAACGTTCCATTTATTTAGAACGTTTACTTCTTACTTTTAATTTATATTTACAATCTAAAAACAGCTTAAGAGTTCATTCTGTCCGACAATCTGTTCGTCTTTGAAAATAAGATAAGAATACTTCCAGTTTTTTTGATAGACCCCAGATCAAATCATTTATTTTTAAATATGTGGAAAGATGAACAAGATACTTGCAATAAAGTTTCTTTTAAGGAAATGGAGCAGAAATCACAGATCCAAGGAAAACTGACCAGCATAAGTCATTTATCTTATTTGACCTCTCATGAAGATACTTTAATTTTTTACAAATTGTTACATTTATGTACACAGTGAAATAATAACACCTTGGAAAATTGTGATTCTATTTCTAAATATTTTTTTAATTCTGTTTCTTGCAGGAATCGTTCCTCTGCAAAGCCGTCGTTTCAGTCCTCTCCTGTAAGTACACCAAGCACAAAAAGCTGCTTTAGCTGAAGAATTAATAAAACAAACAAAAAAATGAACTAAATTAAAGAGGATTCTGTTTTTAACATCAACAACAGAAAAAATGTTCCTTTAAAACTTTACATGATTTCCAGAATTCATGTTATTTTTATTATTTTATATGGGACCAATTTATAATAAATGTGTGTTTTAAATCACTGTACAAAGCCAGCAGATGTGATTTCTATACATACTATATAATTGTATTTTCACAGCAATCCAGTCATTTAAAGAAATTAAAAGTTCAAATCATAATTTCTCATTCGATTCAAGTCATAAAACATTTTAGTAAACTGAAGTTGACTTCAGGTTTTCTCACTTATCAACTGTGACTTGATTTTTCTTTAAAAGAGTTATTTGTCTTTTTAAAATGGATCAGAATTTAAGTCTAAACTGAACTGAAGATAATACATCCCAGGACGTTAACACGACCTACAACTCAAAGTTAATTAATATTTGTATCATTTAAACTGTTTAAAAAGCTTTTAAAATCTCATCTTTGTACATTTGTTTTTACTAATGTAGATGTATTGATGTCTAATGTTTTTAGTCTTACTCTACACACCACTTTGTGATCTGTGTCTTTTTTAAAGCTGGTATATAAATAAATATTTCTCGGGTTTATGTGTCAGGTGTGTGTGAAACTTTCATGATGCATACCTGTGTGTCTCCTGTGTTCAGGTGTTTGAGGGTGTGTACAACAACGCCAGAATGCTTCACTTCCTCACAGCTGTAGTGGTGAGTCAGTTATATGGGTCTTTGTCAGTTTTCCCCCCCCAATCCTGATAGTTTAGAAGAATTACTTCCTTCAGTTTGTGTGACTAATTAAAAACATTAGAGGTAAAAGGCAACCAACATTTTTCTGTGGAAGGATTAAATGGTGATAAGTCAATAGAAAAATCAGAAACCCTGTAAAAACTACCCTGTAATAAAACGACATGGCGGCTGGACCTATGCAGATGGTTGCGCTTCACATACAAGTGGATTAATGTTTAGCCAAATAAAAATGATTATCTGATTATTTTAAAAATATTTATTCAAATTACATCATATTTCTCCTCATACTTTTTATATACAGGATGTTGCATAATAAATGTTCCAATTTTTCTGTTATAATCTAAAGGATAGATTTTGGAAATAAAATGCTTATTTTTCAGGGTTCCACCTGTGAATTAAGAGTGAAGAATGGCAGCATGTTCGAAGGCATTTTCAAGACACTCAGTTCTCGGGTAAGACTCTTAAACACCGTAAATAATCTTACAACTTTAATCAGATTGAAATGGGAGCTTTGATGTGGTTGCTAGCTTCTTGCGCAAATCTGCTCTGTCCTAATATTTCTGTTTGCTTCCTAGTGTGAGCTGGCTGTGGACGCTGTACACAAACGCAGCGAGGAAGAGGGCTCGTCATCTGCTCCGCCACGCAGTGAGGACATTACCGACACAATGATCTTCAGCCCAACAGATCTGGTTACAATGATCTGCAGAGATGTTGACCTCAACTATGCTACCAGAGGTACAGTCAGTCACTTATCTGGATTAAATACTACAAATTATCCTTTAAAACTGCACAATTTAAGCAGTAAGGATTATCTTACTTATTCATGCTATTCCTCCCAGAAAGCATTAACCTCTGTCTGAGGGACCCCTTTGCAAACCCACAGACGATGCTAAAAAATACGTAAACAAACATCAACTTTTCAAATGTTTTTTATTTAGTATTCAGTAATTATTACATTAATTTATTTTAAATGCTGCCTTATGGCTTCTGATTTTAGATTGCTATAATTTCTGTGGTGGAAAATTTTTATTATCAGATGATGTATTATGACTTTATTACCAGATAAACATTTTTTCATAACAACCCAGTCTTTTGCTCATAAGAAAATATGTAATATTTTATATTAATCAGATAAAATTTTATTTTATTCCTGCAGTTCCTTTTAGTAAACGCTTAATGATTTGTAGCAAAGGATGCAGCTAAAAAATACTCTGCCCTTTCTGCTTGACTTGGCATCAATACTGCGTAGGGCTCAGCTGTTAATCGATTTTTGGATTAAGTGTTTAATTATGGGATGAAAAAGGTGCTTCATGTGAGATTTTTTAACAGAAATTTTTAAGAGTTCTGGGTATAAATTATTTACAAGCAAAGGGTTTTATTTCAGATTTGGGGATTTTAAATGAAAGTAAAATATCATCAGCCTAAAGGAAAACTTCACATTCACTGTAACTAGGGCTAAAGCGATTAATCGTGATTAATTAATAATTGAAATAATCATTAACTAATTAAGTAATCGATTAATCGTTTACTACTTTTGGACAGTTTTGACTTATTGACTGTTTTATTTTTTGTTTTGTTTTTTGAGTCTATGCTCCAGTTAACGATTAATCTGTTACTAAATCAGTTGACGATTATTTCAGTAATCGATTAATCATGATTAATCGTCTCAGCTTGTTTGTTTTGTCTTATCACATCCCACCTGGTGAACTTTCCAGTCATACTAAGTTATATATGATTGATCAGAATCGAGCCAAACTTCCTGAAGCCAGAAAACATGTTGGATAGTTTTGAGGATGAATTGTTGGGAGTTTATGAGGAAGTCTGAACTGTTGGACCAAAGCGGTGAACTTCTACCAATGTTATTTTCTGATAACATAAAAAATAAAACCACGCGTTGCAAATCGTCAGTCATTATTTCCTTGTGAACTCGTAATAGTCGTTCCTCTCTGTGCTTTTGTTTGTTTCTTTGTTTGTTAAATAAAGGTCGTGACTTTGTGTGTTTTTGACTTTCAGACACCTTCACAGACACAGCCATCAGCTCCAGTCGCATTAACGGAGAACATAAGGAGAAGGTTCTACAGAAATGGGAGGGAGGAGACAGCAACGGAGAAAGCTACGATCTTGAGAATGATGCAGTAAGTCGGGTTTTAGAAACCAGAAACGCCTCAGAAAATGGGGGATTTCTGCTTCCCGTCCCATAAAATACTTGTATCAGGTTGGGTATTTATTGTGTCTTTGATTTCTGTTTTGCAGTCCAATGGCTGGGATGCAAACGAGATGTTTCGCTACAATGAAGTAAAATATGGAATCACGTCTACATATGATTCCAGTCTCTCCATGTATACGTAAGTTAAAATGATTCATGGTAAATTTGTATTTAAGAATGTTTTGTCTCCTTTGTCAGAAGTTGGTTTTACTGTAATTTTAAGTTTTATTTTACTTTTTAACAGGTGTAGATTAATTAATCACTCCGTAGAATCAATAAAATAATAATTATTGTGTTTTAGTGTAAATAACTTGGAGTCGATGCAGAGCTAACATAAACCTGCGTAAAAATACGATAAACACTGATTATTCTCTTTCATTGCGATAATTCAGTGGTGATTAAACTTTTTTATCATTCAGTATACTTGCAGTAATTAGCCAATATCAGCACTATATTGACTGAAGATGGTCTCAAAATGACATTGTTTATTGCAATAATGGTTGGGACAATTTATCCTATAAATTATTGCAGAAAAATTACAGGTCTAATAATCTATTATTAAACACACTGTTTGTGTTCTCTTTAATTTTATATTAGATAGAATCACATCTGTCTAATAACTGTTACTGATAATTAATGATAATAATTTGTTATGTGTATTTTTTAAATCTATCCAAATGTTCAAACTTTGTGCTGTAAATTTTTGAGGAAAATATACGGAAAGTTTCATTTCTGCAGTTTTACAGACCTGTTTTCTGCAAATAATGTGACAAACTTCATTTGTCTAATTAAATTATGAAAATTTAAAAATACACCTACATGAACATTTCACTTAATTTGTCATTGAGCAGTTTAAGAAGAAAAAATATTTTCTTTTTTGTGAATACTTGACCGTTTCAGCCCATGTGACTAAATGTTTGGTGCTGCTCTAAATATTTTTTCCGTCCTAACAGCGTCCCGTTGGAGCGCGGAAACTCCGAGGTTTATCGGCAGAGGGAGGCGCGCGCCGCCCGCCTGGCCAGCGAGATCGAATCCAGCCCCCAGTACCGCCATCGCGTCGGCTTGGAGAACGACGAGGGCAAAACCGAGGAGGAGAAGTACAGCTCTGTGATGCGCGACGGCAGCGATCGCGAGAAAGGTCGCGAGAGCCCCCGAGACAGAGGCAGCGAAAAAGGCAGAGACAGTCCTGGAGCTAGCAGCAGGTGAGAAATGTTCATGTAGATGTGAGTAAACGTCCTGAAGATGTTAAGCAAACATGCACAACATGTTGTCCCTAATGATTTTACCACTGTACTACGACTTATTGTAATAGATTATTCTGACTATTAATCTTTATACATTTAAACAACTAAATTTATCCTATGCAGTTTTAAAGATTTGTAAAAAATGCAAATTAATTAAAGACAAACAGCAGTTTGTAAAATAAGAGTCATTTCTTCATGACATAACATTAGTAAATTTTAGGGCAAATATTTTGACTCATTTTTTTTCAATTAATCAATTATTAAAAAGGTGCCTAACATGAGAATTTTACTGAATTTGAACCAGGTGAAGCTAAAGCGAAAACGTTTGAGGAGTTCTGGGTAGAACATATTTATAAACAGACAAGCTTTTTTATCTAAAATCCAACAGTTTTATCTTAATCACTGTTTTGAGAGTGTTTTTCCCCAAATTTTAAAGTCTGTATAAAGCAATTAATGATGATTTGATTACTAAATTAGTTGGCGATTATTTCTATAATCAATTATTCATGATTAATCGATTAATTGTTTCAGTCCTACCCCTTGTCATGACTTCACCTACAATAATAAATATTGAAGCTGATATATGAATAAAGGAAACTTCCAATATAATTCTTGTCTCTGATGGGACATAAGAGGAGCTTATCAGTTTTGCGTAATTGCAACCAACGATTATTTGAATAATCGATTATTATTCTGACAATTAGTCGATTTAATTGGAGGAAAAATTGGTTTGATCTTTCATTTAGCCACTTTAACATTTTTTATGCAACATTAGAAATACATTATAATATGTTAAAAAGAAATAAATTCCTTTTTTTCACAAGAGACTTAGATTTTATTGGTTTAAATATAATAATATATCTTTCTTTTATTGAATTTGAACTGGGTGAAGCTGAGATTGTCACTTGAGGAGTTTTAGTTCATGTTTACAGACAGATGTTTTCATCTTAAATTCAAAATGTGTATATATTTTGTACAGATGTGGCTTAATTATTGCTCTGAATTCACCTTTTTTATATTCTGAAGTTACAGATTAATCGATTACTAAGTTAGTTGACGGTTATTTCTATAATCGATTAATCACAATTAATACGATTAATTGGCACTACTGAGATCAGATATGAGATGATGTGAAAGAAGTGACATTTGAAATGCTGCACCACCTGGTTTTGGTTGTTTTTGGTACATTTCTGATGGACTTCCTGTTTCTCAGAGACGGAAAGTACATTCCACTACCTCAACGTCAGAGAGAGTTGAACCGAGAGCGAGCCGAGAGAGGTCCCGGCGGGCCGCCACCGCACAGTCGACTTGGTGGAGGGTACCGGCCCACTCCTTCATCCTCGTCTTCGCCGAGACCCCAGCTCCCCTCGGCTGCTGGACCCCAACCCGGAGTCTCTCCCTCGGAGAGAAGCAGCCCTCAGTCGAATCGAGTCGGCGCGTACGCCGCCCACCATACACAGGGAAGTCCGAGTCCAGGTTCCGGTCCGGCGAGCCCGTATACTCCTGCCTCTCCTGGTGGGTCAGCAGCCACCCCAACCTCTGCTTCTACAGCCACGTCTCCATCCAGCCCTCCCGCCCCCCACGGACATCCTGTTCCTCACTCCCACTCACACCCGCTGTCTCTGTCTGATGCTGGCAGGCCTGTTAATGGAGGTAAGACAGGCTATTAGCGCATCCTTAAGGCCTTAAATTAAGGCTTATAAATCATTCAAAGTTGGCCTTAAATACGTTAATCGCAGGTCTTAAATTATATTGCAGCAGGAATATTTGATCTTGTGGGGCTTCTCTGTCAGGCAAACGTTTGAGTCACCTGCAAACATAATCATTATGTTCTGTGACTAAAGGTAGCCGCTGCTACTGCTAACTAACTGCTAATATACCCTAGCTGGCTAGCTTTTTTACGTCCATCATGGGTAAAGTGTAAATTTATTACCTGTTGACTAATTTGTGTTGTTGTGATACAGCTCTTAAATTTAATAAATGGCCTTAAAAAGTATTAAATGCATATACCTAATACAAATACTAAAATGTATTAAATACATTTAAAAAAAATTTAAGTTGGCCTTAAATAAATCAATCAGAGGTCTTAAATTTCGTCATGGCAGGATTATTTAATCTGTACTTTTTGGTCAAGCAAACGTTTGAGTCACTTGCAGACATTATCATTGCGTTCTGTAATTCAAAGTGTTTGCTTCTTACGCTAACTAGCTGCTAATATTCCCTAGTTAGCCAACTCATTGTCCGTCATGTGTAAATTGTAAATTTATCGCCTGTGGACTTACTCTTGTTGCCAATTTGTGCGATCCTGTACTTGGAGGTCATAAATTTAATTCATGGTCTTTAAAACAATTACATTTATGCATCTAAAATTAAGGCCTAAAAATGTCTTAAATTCATAAAAGCAAAAAAAATTTGTTAGCCTTAAATAAGTGAATCACAGGTCTTACATTTTTGCTGTGGCAGGACTTTAATCTGTAGTTTTCTTTTCGCCTGGGACTTTTCTGGGACAAATGAGTGCTACTCTACTTGAGTCGCCTGCCTCCTGTGACTGCTGCTGCTAACTAGCTGCTAATTTATCCAAGCTAGTTAGCTTCTCAGTGTCCATCATGGATAAAGTGTAAACTTCTTTTGCCAACTCATGCGATTATGCTTTCTGTGCTAAATGATGCTTTCTGTGCTAAAAAGCTCAACACTACTATATAACATATGCAATTTTTCTGTCTACATTTTTGTTGTGATATAGGACTTTAATTTCTTAAAAAGTCTTAAATATGTTGGTGAGACCTGCAGAAACCCTGCATAAATTAAATCACTGATTGTTCCAACTGCTGCCCCACTAATTTGAGTCGCTAAAGCCAATTTTTTATGTGTCTTCTCAGTTTCTGCTGGAACGTCTCCTAAAGCCCAAAGACCTTCACAGCCGAGTCGGACAAATCGCGTTTCAAACCCACTTTCACAGTCCACAGGTAACGATTCGAATTCAGTAAAAACTTAGTTGTTTTGTAACACTTTAGCCAGACTTACCCGTGTTTCTGATGTCCTTGCAGCCACTCGTTCTCCTAAATCAGCCTCTTCCCAGGAGCCTCCTTTCGTAGACGTGTCTGTGTCCGCCCAGAAGACGTCTGGCCCCGCCCCTCTCTTCACCGTGGATGGTAATGGCTCCCAGCCAGCTGTTGTTTTTGTTCCTGTTCATCTGGGTTTTATAGCGCGTACAAAATCAATCCTGCAATCGCGAAAACTTTCATTCAACATAGTTTTAGAGCAGATTAGAGATTTCTAATTATTTTTGCCTTTGCAGTGAATGAGATCCTTGGTGCTAAAGAGCGCTCTGCAGAAAGCCCTGGCAGCACAGAGGACGGCAAAAGCAGCAAAGGTTTGTGAGCTTCGGACATTTAAGGAAAATTAATCGGTTTATTAAACGGCTGCTCAGTTTTAGAACCGTCGTTTTCTGTTTCCGCCGTCAGCTCCTTCGGTTCAGCAAAGGTCACAACTTGAAGAGCTGCGGAAATTCGGCAAAGAATTCAGGGTAAGTCTGTTTATGTTGAAGTGTGTGTTATATATTAACAATTATATTGATTTTTACTTTACATTTGTCCTGTCCAGTGGTAAGTAAGAGTAAGACATATTTTTTACTCAAGTCTCCGTCCAAGAAATTACTCAAGAGTAAAAAGGTGTTTGGTAAAAAGTACTCAAGTGTAATCATTTAATATTTAAAAATTACATAATCAGATGGACAAAAGTACAAAATGAAGTGGAAATTTTGGTATTTTAATTATAAAATGACAAAAATTTATATAAGTAATAAAATATAACAAAAGCAGATAAAATCTTATTTTTCCAAATTAGTTTCTTTTAATAAAAAACTTATGAACTTTAACAAAAACAGCAGATGTGTGTCTATATCTGGTGAATTTTTGGTAAAAACATGTTTGTTTTTTATTCAGTGGGTAGAAAATACAGAAATTTTACTCTAGTAAGAGTAGAAATACTTTATCATATAATTACTCAAGTAAAAGTACATCGTTGTAAAAAATACTCCTAAAAGTACTTTTTGTTTTTTCCAAGAAGTTACTCAAGTAAATGTAATTGAGTAAATGTAACTAGATACTACCCAACACAATTATGTTTTTTTTACTTTAAAAGCTACTCCTAGAAAGTGAATAAATCATTTTTTTACTCGTGTTTGTGGTTGCATAAAACAGTTTTTGCATTATTGACCAGTTAGGAAGATAATCTGTCACATTCATTTCTCTATTGTTTTTAACTCCTTTCCCAAAGTTGCTTTGATAATTTATGAGGTTTTATCCTCAAAACTCTCTTCGTGATTCTTCAATATATGATTTAATAATATGTGATAGAGTCATAAATTGGATGAAATGCGCTTTTGTAGATATTTCAAGCTATGTGCTGTTGAACATTTCAGATATTGACCTCTTAAACACACAAAGTCCAAGATTTTCACTTTATGAAAACTCTGTTTTCCAGCTCCAGCCCAGTGGAGCCGGCTCCAGCTCTCCCAGCTCTCCGGCAGCAGCAACGCCTCCTTCGGTCGGTGAGGTGACCCAGTCGGGTGCCGCCAAGCCTCCGTCAGACACCCACCCGCCCTCAGAGCCCAAACCTCAGCCTCCAGCTCCCAGTCCTTCCCAGACCCAAGCCCAGCATTCGCCAGCTCCCTCTGAAGAGCCCACCAAGGACGCCACAACGCCACTGGGCACCGCTGCTGCTACCACAGCTCCCATTCCAGACAGGCAGTCACCAGCAACCCCTCAGCCGGCCAGGACCCCGGGAACAGAGGATGCTAGGTCTGAGACAGGAGAGCGTACTGATGGTGTGGCAGAGTGAGTTTCAGTGGCTGTGAATGATTGAGGTTTTTTTTCTGCACGTTGACATTCTTGCTGATAAATAATATCATTCCCTGTCTTTCAGTCAAGTGAAGAAATCAACTTTAAATCCAAATGCTAAAGAGTTCAACCCAAACAAAACTCAGATGCCCATGGTAAGAAAGTTTGTCCACATTGTCTCTTATAATTGTTTATTAGAGGAAAATGTGCAGCTATTGTTGAGATTTGATTGATGTTGATTAAAAACACTGTGGTTGAAACGATTAACTGTGATTAATCAATAAATAAAATGATCAAGTAATTTAGCCATTAGTTAATCGTTAACTCGAGTATATAGACTCAAAAAGTATTTTGCTGAAAGTACAATATAGTCATAGTAGTAATTAAGCCAAAACTATACAAAAACGATTAATCAACTATTTCAACAATCGATTAATCACGATTAATTTGATTATTCATTTCAGCCCTAGTTTTACGAATGTGAAGTTTCCCTTTATGGTGATGATATTTAACTTTTTATTTCAAGTCCCGAAACTTTCTTTATCGTCTGTTTTAATTTCTTGGGTTGCAGGTTATCTGAATTTGCTCAAAAGTGAAACGCTTGATGTGTAATTTTAAACTACAGAGACGTTTAAAAAAATCATCTGTTTACCTGATTATTTGCTTTATTACAGACAAAACCCAACACTGCCCCAACCCCGCCACGTCCAACTCCTCCAAGCCCGGTGGTCCTGCAGCATCCTGGTGGGCAGGGTTCGCTCTACAATCCTCCCTACCTCTCCTACGTTTCACAGATACACCCTGTACAGGTACGCAGGCAGGAGATAAACACGCATCACCGAGGCATTTCATTTGGCATAGTGACAACTATTCAAACATATTTATAGTTTCTTGTCTAAAAAATGTAAATTTTTATGCAGTTTTTGGGTAAGAATGCAAATTTGATTTCATCTGATGAAAATTAACACTTATTTTAAGCACATGATGCAATTTATGGAACATAAGTTTGGGATTTTATTGTGAAAGTAGCAAAATTTTAGTTTTTATTTACCCGTTTACTTTTCCTTCAGGCTCCACCAATGTACCAGTATCCAATGTCGACAGTTAGCCAAGGAAAATACCCCAGGGGCAAAGGTAACTTTATGTATATGTCGTTTTTTGCCACACTTTCAACATTTCATTTTAAAATCAGAAAATGATCATATTTTCTTGCTCCAGTGACTATGAACGCCCCATTTAGCCCAGAAAAAAACTCTGGTTTGTTTGGCTCAGTTCAGTGTGAAAATAAACCCCACCAGCTGAAAATATTAGCAAATCTTGCCACTGCGGATGGGCTTGGTTTGATTGTAGACCAGACTATCAGGTGAGCAAACACCCTAGAAGTCGGTGAGATTTATCCCAACATTTTCTCCTCTGCAGTGCCGACGCGGCCAGAAACATCACAAATGCTGCAAGCTGCTGCATCAGCAGCTGGAGCCCCGCTGGTGGCGTCTCCATACCCTCAGTCGTACCTTCAGTACAACCCGCAGCAGTACAGCCAGCAGCAGGTCATCCAGGCCATGGCGCCATACCCCGGACAGGTACGGCGCTAAATAAAGGCCTTAAATCTCCTTCACCTCACAGCCTGAACACGTTTGCTTCTCCTCCACAGCCCATGTACTCCATGCTGCAGGGCGGAGCGAGGATGATAGGTCAGGGCAGCGGCCCCCACCCCCAAGCCCTCGGCCCGCCCGGAGGGCCGCAGTTCCCTGCACAGGGAGAGGGGCCCCAGGGGCCGCAGCAGGGCATCTATGGTGAGTGGGGCTGGGTTTCAAGTCAGGACATCTCAGCAACAGGCAGAGTGTAACTTTTGTTCCCCATCGATATATATTTTTCACAATATAACAAAATAGAACCAAACTAAAACACCAAGCCTTTACATGGTTTATAAAACAAAAATAAAACATGTCTATTAAATCAAAACATGAATTTCTATTTTTCTCTTGAGTAAATTTTTGGATACTCTGCCCACTTTGTAACAAACATCGAGCTTTTCAAGTTCTTTAAAGAGAAACCATGTACTTTCTGTTTGCGTGTAGCGCCGCAGTCCTTTTCTCATCACTCGGGCGCCGTCCATCAGCCGCAGCCTTCCAGCACGCCGACCGGCAACCAGCCGCCCCCGCAGCACGCTGCTCCCAGCCCTGGGCAGGTACCACACCCAGAAAACCTTTTCTTATGAGATTGTGACTTTAAACATGCTGCAGAATTAATTAGATGTTTTAAATTAGAGTTCTGAAATTTCATTGGAGTAATTTTCCAAGGCGGGAAAAAGTTTTGGGAAAGTAGGAGAGAAAAGTTGCTGCGTTTAAACGAGACTTTAGAGCAGAGACACATCTTTTTCTTTTTTTACCTCATTTTTCACTTTCACTTATTTTTCTTCTATTCCTTTGTGACTTTATTGGCCCTTTCATTCTTTCTTCTTTCTTTTATAGTTCCTTTCATTCTTTCTTGAGTCCTTACTTTTGTTCACCCTTTTGTTGTTTTTGTCTCTTTTTGACATTTTAGTTTTCCTTCTTTCCATCATCTCGTTCTATTGTCCGTCTTTTAGTTTATTTAGTTCTTTCTTTTGTCTTTGTTTCTGTCCATCCTTTTGTTCTTTTTCTTTTCTGTCCTTTTTTCCCTCTTTTATCTTTTCATTAATCCTTTCTCGCATCTGTCATTTGCTTCTTTTTTCATCCTGTTTTTTTGTTTTTTGTTTTGCAGGTTGCACGGTTCTAATCCTGACGAGTAAAAATTCTTATTGTGAATTTTGGTTTTTTGCTCTTTAAAATATTCCAGAAATGTAATTCCTGGATGGATTCTGGAGTTTCCCAGCTGCTCTAACCACCTCTCTCTGTTAGCTTTAATAACTCTTTCATTCGAGTCGATATATTTAAACGCTAGCTCTGTCTTGCTGACATAAGTGTTGAATCCTGAGTGGCGATCTCGTCTTCAGATGTTCAGGTTTTCTCGCTGCGTCTCGTTGCAGAACGCCCAGTCCGGCCCGCAGCCTCAGTCCTTGTACCACTCAGGTCCGCTGTCGGCTCCCACTCCGCCCAACATGCCGCCAGGCCACACCTCCCCGCAGGGCTCCTACCCCATTCAGGGCTACAGCATCCACAGCCACCAGGGCCTCCCGCCTGCCTACACTCTGGGCCAGCTGACGCAGGTACGTCTCTGCCTCTTGCCTGAGCGCCGCTCTACCTGGACGGGTTCTAAGCTCTCATTGGCTCCCATCAGGCTCACGTTCAAGGAGCCATGCAGGGTCCTCACCACTCAGGCAGTCACGGCCAGCCGCAGCTAGTGATGCTGCAGACGCCTCAGCAGGGACCGGGCGGCGTGCCGCAGCACCCGCAGCACGGGCCGCAGCAAGGACCGCACCAGCACTTTTACATTGGACACCCACCAGGTATCAACTGTCATTCAGATAAACTCCACTCATCGTCAGGATACATTTACATTAAAGAAACTTTTATATTAATCAATCAATACATTTTGTTTAGTGTTAAAAAAAGACTGACTCAATTTTTCTTCTTTTCTATTTTCTCCTGTTTTTTCTACAAGAGCATCAAAACATATCAGTAAATCAAAAAAGCTGATGAAATGAAGTCAGGTTTGCACAATGTAACAATAGCGCCATTGTAAATTTAAAAGTAAATTTATGCTAAAAAGCCTTTAGAAATTTTTAGATCAACTTCTCAAAAAAACTTGGAATTTTCTAAGCTTGAAAAATGCTAGAAAAACTCAAATTTGGAGATTAATCTAACAATATTCTAGTTTTTTTCCCCTCCTTTTTAACACAAGAGCATCAAAAAATATCAGTAAATTAAAAAAAATCTGATTAAACGAGGTCGGTCTATTATGACATTGTAGACGGAAAAGGAGAGGAAAGATTTTCACCAAAAAACTCCGAATTTTTTAATCTAGACATAAATTTAAGATTCAAAAGATGAAAATTATCACAATAAATATCAGAAAAACAAAATATTGTTTTTTCCAAGCGAGCACAAAAAAAGTGAATTTAAGAATATTAAATTAGTTTAGTTTAGTATTAGGGTCATTGTAGATTATAAAGATTCAGAAGCTTTAGGGGGTTTTTGGTGAAAATTCACTTTTTCTATATCTACAATTAATTAAAAATAAAATTTTTGAGATTGTCAGATATTTTCTAAAATTGAAATTTTTCAGGATTGAAAAGTAAAATTTTGTAGAATTTAAAAAAAATTAATCTCATAAATTTTCTAGAAAAATACTTGGAAATTTCAGAGTTTCTAAAGTCGAAGTTTTTGACTTTTGAAACTTAGAAAATGTCTTTTTATATAAATTTCCATGATCGCGATTTTATTATATGGGCGATCTGAACGGTTTGTGTTCTTCTCCTCCACAGCGATGCAGGTACAAACACACCCTGCCCCCTTCCATCCACCTGGAAACTAAACGCCTCCGGCCCAACCTCCATGACGTCCTGGTCCCCCGTCCCCCACTTCCTGCTGGACCTGCGGTCCAGGACAGAACAACCCAGAACTGACAGAATCACAGAGGAGAGACGACGACACAAATTTCTCACGGCACCTTACTCTTCTGCTGTGATGTTGCTCATCGGCGAGAACGATGACATTTTTATTACTGATGAAGATGGGAGGACAGCCGCAGCTCTTCCCTCCTTCTTCCCCGCTTTTTGTTTTGTTTTTGTTATCCTGGACTGGGGAGAGAATCAGAAACAGGCGGGGGTGGGGGCAGCAGCAGACGTTTTTTTCCTCTTCCAAAAATGTTTTTAAGCATTGTGAGGTTTTGTATTTACCACAACACAAACGGGAAACGGACTGACGTAAAAGATTGAGAGAGCATGACAGAGGAGGGAGGCAAAGACGTGAGGGGACTTTTAGCAAAAAAATTTTTTAAACGCAATCTAGTAGTGAAAATCTGCCCCCTTTGCCCTTCTTCTCTCCTGTAGGACAATATAATTAATAAAAAAAATGGACAAGACAAAAAAAAGTTTAAAAACAATGACTAAAAAATAAAGTTCTCTACTCAACTACTGTCATTTGTTTTTATTTTACTTTCTACTGTAATGATGTAAAACAATTGGAATTGGTTGCGAATAATATGTTTAACAGTGATTAATTGTCATTACTCATTTATAAGTAATCCAATTAATCATGAGTAATCTGATTAATCACATTGAAAATATTACATTTTAAGCGATTAACTGATAACTGGAATAGACTCAAAAAAGGCCTTTTTGCTGAAAAAACATATTTATAGTCGTGCTTAAACAAAAACTGCCACAAATATATTCATTTAACGTGGAACAGAAACTTTGAAAATAAATTATACCCAGTTCTGTTCAAGTGACAATTTTAGCTTCAACCGGTTAAATTTTGCTAAAAATAATCTATTAATTCAAATGTTAAAATAATCGATACCTAAACAGTATTGATAAATCAAGCGAGAAGAGCTGAGCTTTTCATTTATTAGAAGTATTTTTTCAGCTGCAGATGCATCTGTTCACTAAAAGAATGCTACGTTATGGCATTTAAGGCAAATATATATATATATATATATATATATATATATTTAAAAGGAACTGCATTTATTTGCCTCTTAATGCATTTCTAATGTATGAAAGGCTTAAGTGGTTGAAAAAAATGGCACATCCTGCAGATTTTTCATTCAGATTGATTAATCATTAGAATAATTAATTAATCAATAGTTATAGTAGTATCGTTACAAGACATTAATAATTAGTCCATGACAACTGTGTTTATTTTGCATATTTGATCACTTGTCTTTATTTCAGGCAGAATAAATGAGGTAATTGCCTCCACTGTCATCTCAAGAATGGCCACCAGGGGGAGCGCTCTAAACACAAGCCAGGCTGTCGTGACCCATGAGGAAAACGACTCGAGGCTACTGGGCCAGTCTTTTCCCTTCAGGCTAACATCACAACACTTTGTGGGTCGTTGAGAGCTCGCTGGTTCGATGGCCCGGTTTCTGCTGCTATTTTAGTGTGATAGAGCGTAGAGTTGTTCGGCGCAGCGCTCCAATCGGTCCCGGTACTCCAGGTTGCTGTGGTTGCCTTCCGGCACCCCTTTGGTTCCGTAAAGGAGACCCCAACAGCAGGCCGCGATCACCGCTGTGCTGTCGCTGTCACCTTGGCAGAGTCAAAGAGAAAGATGTAAGTAAGTCGTTTTACTTCGCAGTAGTACGGATGAAAGTTATTAATTAAAGTTGACTGCTCTTACCGATCAATCTTATCGATTGATGGATGAGCGGCCATTCTTTTAATTTCTTTTGTAACAAAATGGCTGACCGTCTTCCCATAAAATGAAGTGCTAAATTTTTAAGGCACATAAAAACATTTTAGTGTTAAATATTTATTGAATAAACAGCAATATTAAGGTCAGTTACACTGTCGTGGCGGGAGCTAAAGGACCCCTGAACGCTCCGGACCGACGCTGAACGTCACGGTTGCCTAGAGACGGACACTGCGCAGCCGCAGTGAGCTGCTGTCAACCCGCGTCTTTTTAAAAAAAGTCCTCTATCCGATTCCATGTCCGTAGAAGAAAAAGCGATGTAAAAAAAAATACAAAGGTGAGTGAAAAGACGCGCATTATAACTTGAACAATTTCCGTGAGGATAAATACTGTGAACATCGATTCACAAAAACAATGTGTCCGTCATGGCGCTGCTGTTACACCCATCCCGTAAAATATGGAGTCAAGGAGAGGAACCGCAGACCCGTCAGAACCTAAAGAACCAGAAATCAACGTCTCTTCATCCTCAATCATCTCCTGAGGCTGATATGGTACAGAACATTTTCCTATGATTGCTTCAGTTTCTTAATGTGATTTTAGTTTGATTATTATTGCTTAGGATGCTGAGTTTGGATATTTAATAAATAATAGCATTAGCCAAAAATAAGTGGCCAGTAAAAGAACAAATCATACTAATAGATTAACACTAAATACATAAATATTTTCTACATTACATTACTTTCTGTGTGTTTTATTCACAAATGTTGATTATGTCATGTTTTCTTTGTCGATATTGTATTCATGACACCATCTCACTTAAGTTTATGTTGTATTTTAGTTCGACGGTTGGTGTCAGGGAAACTGTGAAGCTGTAACAAGAACAACTTTAAAGAGTTTTATTAAAGCTGACTAAACACCAGCAGTGCAACGAACTATATATATATATATGTATATACACACACACTGCCTGGCCAAAACAAAAGTCGCCACCAAAAAATGGTCACACTCTCTAATATTTTGTTGGACCGCCTTTAGTTTTGATTACAGCCCGCATTCGCTGTGGCATTGTTTCAATAAGCTTCTGCAGTGTCACAAGATTTATTTCCATCCAGT